>CM076570.1:1235837170-1235979199 GCA_034641835.2 Pinus albicaulis | reverse complement strand
CATTTTCTGCCATTTTTGCTCCCATTGAGCTCTACCTTCTACATTGGGTTTTCTACATCTACAAGAGAGAAAAAGCTTAGATCTGAAGTGCTGAGGACTACAAAGAACCCATCCCATTGAGGAGATCTGGATACACCTTCTTGTTTCCTCCCAGGTGCCCTGTAATATAAAAATTCATTCAAAAATCGTGTTCTTGTCTTGTCTGTTGGATGCATGGAGCAAACTCTTTGCTTTACTGCTTAATGTCTTTCCATTTATAGATCTGTTTGTTGCAGCACTTTAACTACTAATTGCAGATCTGAAGATGTTTTGCAGCCATTATTGTTGTTAGGGCTATTAGTTATGCGTAGCTAAAGTGGTTCTTTTCGTACACTTCGACGAAGAATTCATACTAACAAATGGCGACTCCACACGGGTTTTAAATTACGACCGCTGTCGTTTTTCATATTCCTGCATATCCAGCTACTTCAGGCCCTAGGGCTTCTTTTTTAGCTGCTTAGTTTTTCTCTTTTAATGTCATTTTTCTCACATAAAACCCTAAAAACCTAAAATTTCTAACTTCCATGTGTTTCTGGCCCTATTGCGCAGGTAAGCGACACCAGCCGCACCTGAGACGGCAATTTTTCAGAAAATCTGCCGCCGAAACAGCCGGAACGGGGGGGTCGCACCTTTTGGCCCAAAACTTGCGACCTGGACGCACCTTTTGGCCTGTTTCCTGCGACCTCAACTCAGATCAGGTCAGAACCTGCGACCTGCCTTTTTTCCAGCATTTTTTTCGCCAGGTACCTGCGGAGTTACTGCCTGGCCTCTGCGGGGTTTTCCGGCCTGCATCTCGGCCTTTGACCAAGATCTGATCTGTTTTTACTCATCTAAGTGGGAACCCAGCCCCTTAGGGCTTTAGTACCCTCCACTTTTTTGTGGAAGAGTTTCAGCTGTTTCAGCCGTCGGTTTCAGAGCTTCAGCCCTTTCTTTTTCCAGATCTGTGACCTCACTTCCAGATCCATCGAAATCAGCCTCTTTTCCTTTCAAATCACCTCTTGTCGTTTTGTTTGGACCTCCCCTAAAGGCCTCTGCCTTGCCCCTCCCGGCTTTTTGTTGATTTCCCTTTTTCCAGCCACCTTGCCCCTGTCTCTTGGCTGTGATCTGCACCCCTTATCTGCAGCTTTATCCTCCGGATCTCTGTCCCCTTTGACCCTAGATCTGTTGAGCTTCGTTTGTGTGTGTTTCCATAGTTTTTCCCTTTCTTTTCAGCATAGTTTTGGGAGACCCACTTTCTTGGGTTTGATAGATGCATATGTAGCTGTTATTTTTCTGTTATTTCAGCATTTTTATTCTGTTCTCTGTAGGTTTATTTTCAGCTACGTTGCACACTTTTTGCTCTCAACAACGGAAAGGGTTTAAAAATTAAAATTAACGCACACCACACACTGACCTTAAGTGAAGAAGCGCCTGGTTTACACCGCCTGGCAAAGACTCTAAAATCAATCGTCACTGCACCTTATCTGCCCTTGACCTTCTTGATTTTGCCCCTTTCTGCCCTTGTCGGTTTCCTTCTTCCTGTCATCATTGCGCCCCCAAGGCGCCTATCCCGGAGACTTCTTGGCCTTCATCCTCAGTTCCCGGTTGATCGACCTGCTCCGCACCGTCGTCGTCGAGCCAGTCCACCTTCGAGTCCGCACTCCGACTCCTCTCCTGATTCCTCAGGTCCCCCTTCTCCTCCCGGTTCTCCCCCTTTTACCTTCACCATGTCTGGATCAGGGCCCAATGCTAGCGGCCCCAATCCCGGCCCTCCTTCTAGCGGAACCGTCACAACCACTACTCCGGCCACCCCTGTGCTGCCGTACATTGCAGGCCTCAGCCTCCCCGATTTCCATCAGTTGATTAACGACCCCATTCACCATAATACTACCTGGCCCACTATGCCTACCAAGTTACCATCCGATATCCCTAAGTTCGAGGGCCTTAATGGCGAAGACCCAACCAATCACATCCGGTCTTTCCACATGTGGTGTTCCTCCAACTCCATTACCGATGACTCCATCCGTCTTCGGTTGTTCCAACGCACGCTTACCGGCGAAGCTTCTAAATGGTATGTCAAGCAGGCCACTTCCTCCCATACCACGTTCGAGACTCTTGCCCAAGCCTTCTTGTCGTACTTCCAGCTCCCTCTCCGATACGACACTGGTACGGAGCTCTTGACTTCATTTAAGAAATCCTCTTCCACACGCCTTTCTGCCCATGTTCAGGAATGGCGACGAAGACGGAGCTTATGTCGAGCCCCTCCCTTTGAAGATCGGGTTTACATGGACTGGGTCCTTCGCACCCTCCCGTCTCCCATCGGCAAAGATGTCGCCTCTCACTTTCCTCAATCTGAAGAAGCCGCCCTCCAAATAGCTTTAAAGTATGACCTGATCTATGCTCAATCTGGTTATGTTTATACCGTTCTTCCTGAAATCCCCCGGCCCGGTGGCGCTAACGCCCCGGGGGCATCTCATTCCGCCGACGGTATTGTTGGATCTCTTTCCCACCCCTCTGCTCACCCTCCTATGAGCCACGACCTTCCTCAGGGAGGGGCCAGCACCTCTAGCACTCTGCCTCCTCCCGGCAACATGTATCCGGGATACGGCATGCCTCCTCCTTTTGCCCAACCTCCTGCTTACCTCAATGCTGCCCAACCCAACCCTTACTTTTATCCGCAGCCTGGTGCGCCAACTCCTCCAGCATATGCGCTTCCGCCTCCCTTGCCTCCTCACCACCTGCAACAGCCCTTACAACCCCCTCCGGGGCAAGTATTTGCACAGCAGGGTGCGTTTATTCCCCCTTCTTCTCAAAGAAGGCGGAGAGGCAACCAGAACCCATCTGCCCCCGGTAACCGAGGTCCCAATTCTGGTCCGGACCCTAACACTAGCAACCAGCCTCAGGGCATTCCGCCCAGGCCGGACAGGCCGCTTCGCACAAACAAGCCCTGTTCGTGTTGCGGTGTTCACGGTCACTACACTCACGATTGCCCTCTCTTACCCCAGATGCGACAGATGTGGGAGTCTCAAGCCACATTGCGCGGACAACACGCCTCCCCTCACGCTCCTCCTAATGTGGCCACCACCCAGCCAGCTGTGTTCACTGATCCTTTCCCTCAACAGGTATTCGTGGCTACCCAACCCTCTGACAGCCATGCAGCCACACCCTCGTCCATTTCTGGTTCCTCTGATTACCAGATCCTTATGATGCGCTCCGATCCTTCCCCTTCCGTCGCTCTTGCTGACAACCAAATGATTGTTTTTGACGCCACCCAATCGGACCATCCCCCTCTTCCTCCTTCCGTTGCTTTCCAACTCCCTGTCAAAATCCGGAATGCCACGGTATCCCGGTGTATAATTGATGAGGGGGCATCCACCTGTGTGATGTCCGCGTCGGTTTGGAAGCAACTCGGATCCCCTGAGCTGGCCCCTTCAACGATCACCCTCCGAGCGTGGGACGGTCATGCCTCCCAGCCTATTGGCCTGTTTCATAACTGTCCCATCACTCTCGCCGGTAAGACCGTTTGCGTTGATGTCGAAGTCATTGACGCCCCTCTAGACTACAACATTCTATTGGGGCGAAGCTACACCTATGCCATGTCTGTTGTCCCCTCCGCGGTCTTCCGCAAGATGTCTTTTCCACATAATGGGAAGATAGTCACCATTGACCAGCTATCTTATCACGAGCCGCCGTCTCCGACCCCCTCCGAGACGACCATCTCTTCCGTAGCCAACAAGCAAACCGTCGATTCCTTGACCAGTGTCTCCCCCGGCGTCTATCAAGATTCTACCCTGCCTGGTACTTTCCCTCGCCTCCCCCCCCCTCCTGTTACCAATCCCAGCTTGTCGAATGTTTGCATGATGCAATCGTCTCAGGCCACCCATAAGCGGCCTGCCTCGGCTAGTCCGCAACCTCCTCCCCGCCCTCCGCGACCCGCTTCTAGCCATTCATCTCAGCCAACCGGACCTTCTCCTTCTGGCCCTCCCCCCACAGCTGGTATCCCCCAACCTCTTCATCCTCCTGTCTCGTTTCCCCCTGGCCTTGCCCATCTCGGAGCCGTACCTCCTGGTCATTACCCCGCTGGACAGATCCCCTTCTTGGCTCCCCCTCCTGGAGTATCTTCCGTCCCCGTCATGGCCACCCTCTCTCTCCCTAACTTGACCTTGGGCATCCCGGTCTGGTACCTTGACCCCCCAGCCGCCACCCCCCCTGGTCTCCCCAAACCTTATATGGCTTTGACACCGGTTCAACCAATCCCCCTCGCTTCCTCCATAGCCACTGTGCCCCCAGCACCTCCACCGGACCCTTCTCCTGTTGTGCCGGCTCCCGAGAAGACAGGCAAAGCCCGCAGGGGGGCAACCCATAACGATCCAGCCCCCCCGACATCCCGTAACCCCCCACGACCACCAAAGCCCGCCATTCGATGCGCTTTGTGTGATGTCGTCGGTCACGCCACTCACATGTGTCCTGAATTGCCCCACCTCAAGCTTCTGGTCAACGAGACATTCCCCGACTCTGATCTCCCAGAAGTACATGTCACTATCCCCGACTCCCTCCCAAAACTCAAACACTTGCGCACAAACCACCCTTGTGCCTTGTGCGAGTTTCACGGCCATTACACCCACCTCTGTCCCCGCCTTGACGAGTACCGTTCCTCCTTGGACTTGTACCGCCAGTTCAAGGCCGCTTCGATCGGACCAGAGGACATTCACATTCCGCCTCCCGCTTTTAAGCCAACGGAGCCCTCAGTCACCATTTTGTACCTGTCATCATCCTTGAGAGCTAATTCACCAGCCACTCAACCTACCGATCCCCTCAGCTTCTCAGCCGACCTTGGATCTGTTGATATCGCCCATATGAGCCCTTCTCCTCATGATGAACCGTTCCCCACCACTACTCCCTCGGGTGTCCCTTCTGCCTCCAATCTTCCCATCTTCCAATCTGATGAAGACATCATGGAAGCCATGACCAACCCCGACTTTCCCTGGGATGATATGCACCATCGCGCATATTTCCTCCCACAACAATCCCACGACCAATACGCTGTGGAAACCAAAGACTTCATCCCCCATGCAGTCGATTGGTTTAAAAACCCCATTCCTGCGCCCGATGCTTTCGAAGAAGGAAACATGGCCAATATCTCGTCTACCATCAAAGTTAACATTTCGGCCACACCAGGAATCGAAGAATACATCACATTGGGTGCCCAATGCACCCCGGAAGAAATTGAAACTTACACCAAGCTTTTCAAAGAATTCCGCGATATCTTCGCCTGGTCCTATTATGAAATGCCCGGACTCGATCCTGCCATTGTCGAGCATCATATCGACACCTGGCTTGACGCCAAACCAGTCCGCCAAAAGATGAGACCCATTCATCCTTCCCGACGTGACGCTATTAAAGCCGAAATCGATAAGCTCAAGCAGGCTGGTTTCATTTACCCCATCGAATACACCACTTGGGTTTCTAACCCCGTTCCTGTTCTCAAGAAACAAGGCACCATTCGTGTCTGCACGGACTTTCGCGACCTGAACAAAGCTTGTCCCAAAGACAACTTCCCCACACCATTCATCGACCAAATCATTGACGAGTGTGCGGGGCATGAGATCCTATCCTTCATGGATGGTTTCTCCGGATACAACCAAATTGCTATCCGTCCTGCTGATCAATTAAAAACCGCGTTCATTAGTCCGTGGGGAACTTTCGCTTACCGGGTCATGTCTTTCGGCCTAAAAAACGCCGGCGCCACCTTTCAACGGGCCATGTCTTATTGCTTCCATGACTTAGCTCATATTATCCTTGCCTACTTAGACGACCTCACGGCACGTTCTAAGCATCGGGCGCAACACATACACGATTTGCGCACCATTTTTCTCCGATGTCGCAAGTATCATATCCGACTTAACCCGTTGAAATGCGTCTTTTGCGTTCTTGCCGGCCGCCTCCTAGGCTTCATCGTGTCTAAGGACGGTATCACTCTTGACCCTTTGAAAGTTCAAGCCATTCTTGAACTCCCCATCCCGCGTACCCTCCGCCAGCTCCAAAGCCTCCAAGGCAAAGCTAATTTCCTTCGTCGGTTCGTCCCTGACTATGCCACCACTGCGCACGGGTTCCTTAGACTCCTACGCTCCCATATCCCCTTTGTTTGGGATACCCATGCTCACGAGTCTTTCGATGCCCTTAAACAAGCTCTCACATCTGCTCCCTTAATTCGCCCTCCTGACTTTAATCGGGACTTCATCCTATATATCTCCGCTTCCACCTATTCGGTCGCTGGAGTCCTTCTCCAAGAGGATGACCATGGCATCGAGCATGTGATCTACTATGTCAGTAAGAACCTTGTGGGACCCCCTGTCTCATATTCCTATGACGAGAAATTAGCGCTGGCTGTCGTGTTCTCAGTCCAAAAACTTCGTCATTATATCCTCCTGCGCTCCACCAAGGTTGTGACAAATTCCAACCCTATGGCTTTCCTATTGAGTCGTCGTATCCTCACTGGGAAGTACGCCCGTTGGGTCGTTATTCTTCAAGAATTCGACCTTGAATTTGTCACCCCAAAAAGTAAGAAAGGCTTAGCCCTCGCTAAGCTCATTTCTGAATTACCTACCGGATCGCAAGACCCTCCCGTTAATGGCGATTTCCCTGATGAACACCTGTTTGCCATTAATTCCGATGACCCTTAGTATGGCGGTATTCTTACTTATTTGCAAACCCAAAAGTTCGCCCTCCACCTTGACCGTGAGGCTCGCCGACGTATCCGACACCAGGCCCCCCGATACCTTCTTATCGGTGACGACCTCTATCGTCGCGGGGTTGATACTGTCCTTCGTCGTTGCCTCACACACGCTGAAGCTGAACAGGTCCTTAATGCCTGCCATAGCGGCGCTTGCGGTGGCCACCTCTCCGGTCTTGCTACTGCCCAAAAAATAATGCGCGCCGGGTATTTTTGGCCTTCCCTCTTCAGTGATTGCATTGAGGCAGTCAAACACTGTCCCAACTGCCAACATTTCGCCCCAAAAGCGAGAGCTCCACCAGCTCCCCTCCATCCGGTCGTTTCCACTGGTCCCTTTTGTAAATGGGCCATCGACTTTATGGAGTGTCGCCCGCCATCCTCTAGTCGCCACAAGTATATCATCGTGGCGGTCGACTATTTCACCAAATGGGCCGAGGCCATGCCAACGTTCAACAACACGGCAGCTACCGCGGCCCTCTTTTTCTTTAACCATGTTATAGCTCGCTTCGGGGTTCCCAAGCAACTGGTCTCTGATCATGGCAGACATTTTGAAGATGAGATATGGCGTGAGCTATCCTCATTGTTGGGTTTTGAGCACCAATATTCCTCCTCCTATTACCCCCAAGGTAATGGCCAAGTTGAAGCAGTCAACAAAACCCTCAAGACTATGCTTCAACGAACAGTGAATAAGCACAAAACCAACTGGCATCTCATGCTCTTTCCTGCCTTATGGGCCTATCGAACCTCTGTCAAAACCGCCACCGGGTTCACCCCTTTCCACCTCGTCTTTGGAGAGGAGGCGGTTTTACTGATCGAGTGTGAAATTCCTTCTCTACAACTAGCCGTTGAACTTCTCCCTGACACCCAACCACTAGAACAACGACTTATCATGCTCGAGCGTGCCTCCGAAGACCGCCGTATTGCCTTACAAACCATGGAAGCGGCCAAAAAACGCACCAAAGCTCAGTATGACCGAAAAGTCCAGCCTCGCACCTTTCACGAAGGCGACCTTGTTCTAGTCTATGACCAGGCCCATGATGTCCTGGGTCATGGGAAGTTTGACTCACTATGGCTAGGCCCTTACATCATTAGTAAGGATCTCGGCAAGGGGGCATACCTCTTAGAGGATTTCGAAGGCCATCCCCTTCCTCACCCTCGCAATGCACTCTATCTTAAGAAATATTACCCGTAGCATTTCCCCTCGGAAATGCATGCTTTATTTTTCTTTTAGATAGCCAGCATCTGTTGTTTCATTTTTTCTACTGCACCAGACCCATCTTCGTCCAACATGCAGTTACCTCATTTCCATTCAAAATCGAATTTCCTCGCTTACGACACTTGTACTGGGGGCACCGTATCGCCCCCTTACTTGTCCATGTTCGTGTTGATTTTCGTCATGAGTGCCCACCTTGTACTCATGTTTCTATGACCCCCCATTGGGGCCTTTATTGTGTGGCAGCACTATCTAGTCACCCTTGCTTAGAGCATCCGAGTTGAGTCATCATTGCATTCATGGAGTCTATCCTGCATCCTTTTACACCCTACTATAGCCCTCCATTCTTTTTGCTTGGTTCCTCTCTTGTGTAGCACCTCATGACCTTCAGCCCCACTGTCCCCTGTCCCTTTCGATATTGTGTCAGTCGCTGCCATGTCATTCATGCCCTTTATGCTCTAACAAGGGAAGTCGTCCATTCGCCACTCCACCCTTCCCATTTCCGCCATCATCATTAGTGTCAGTTTGTCCGTCACTCTATCGCTATTCTCTCGTGCCTTAGTTGAGGATCTCTCATTGCCTCACCTAAGGCGGGCCTCCTTCTGTCGACCTCGACACACTTATTCCAGAAGCAAGGTCTAGAGGGCAGTGTACCTTGGTTCCAGCTTCCACTTTTGTTCGGTGCCTCGGATCAGGCAGGGGGATTTCTTACCTCCCTTTGACTTGATTGCTTCTCCAGCTCCTTTCAGCATGATCGAGATTCGTATACTGGACAGTCCAGTGACCCAGCAGCAGCTCTTGATGATTCCCGGGCGTGTGTGAGATGTCTCAACCCTCATGAGGGGGTGGCCCTGCAGGTAGCCCCCCACATGCCCGGATGACCTCTTCATTGCAGCCTCTGATGCCGCTCCAGATTTTGATGATGTTGGCCTTAGCCACTTGCAGCACCTCTATGATTTGCATGTATCAGTCAGATTTTGTGAGTCCTTCCCCATTTATAGGGGGCATTTGGGTTGTGTTTATCTCATGTACTCAGATATTATTGTACTAGTCCTGGCTGTTATCCCAGGCACAGCATGTATGTGAGACTCTTCATTGTATTTTTATATGGCCCTTGATTATGCCAGCTGTACTCTATGGTTCGGTCCCTTGTTTACTGGACACACTATTCTTTTGTACTTTGTCACGGCGGGCATAGGTATGCCTCCCCCGCCGCCTTGAGCACAGGTACCCTCTCATAACAGAGACTTGTTGCACCTGCGAGTCTCGTCTCCTCAGGGTCTAGTCCTTCAGCACACTATCTACCTCATATTTCTCTCTCTGACATACCCTTTTGTTGTCTATTGATTGTCTTCTTACAACGTACTTCGGTCATACGATTTGCTCCTGACACTCGCACGCTGGGGGGCAATCTGTTACACCATTTTTTGGTCATCTAACTTTTCATCATTAGATGGACCCAAGTACACCATGTAAGACCAGTTTTACCCCAAGTAAAGCTGCTTTCACTATGTTAATTAGGAAACCCCAAAAGGAATAATTAATTAAACCATAATTTAATTATTATTCCCAGTCATGTTTAACCCAAAAACAAAGAAATTTATGAGATAAACCCATAGTTATCTTATTATTTTCTAGGAATAATTATTTAAATAATATTCCTTGTTAAATATGACCAAATCAACCACCATTAATCAACTAAATCATTATTTATTTGATTATATCCCAACCACTTCCTTAAAAAAAAAAAAAAAATCATTTATTTATTTATTTTTCACTAATCAAGGGATTTGACCCAAGTCAAACACCCTTTCCCTCCAACAAATAATAATAAAATATTCCATAGAGGTGGATCTAGATTTGGTTAACATTATTTTAATCATGCACCAAGATCTAGAATGACCCAATATTTTGTTATAAATAGGAGAGTTTTCCCCTTCATTCTTCACCTTTTGTTGCATACTAGATCACTCTGGATCTATACACTCGGTCTCATTTTCTGCCATTGTTGCTCCCATTGAGCTCTACCTTCTACATTGGGTTTTCTACATCTACAAGAGAAAGAAAGCTTAGATCTGAAGTGCTGAGGACTACAAAGAACCCATCCCATTGAGGAGATCTGGATACACCTTCTTGTTTCCTCCCAGGTGCCCTGTAATATAAAAATTCATTCAGAAATCGTGTTCTTGTCTTGTCTGTTGGATGCATGGAGCAAACTCTTTACTTTACTGCTTAATATCTTTCCATTTATAGATCTGTTTGTTGCAGCACTTTAACTACTAATTGCAGATCTGAAGATGTTTTGCAGCCATTGTTGTTGTTAGGGCTATTAGTTATGCGTAGCTAAAGTGGTTCTTTTTCGTACGCTTCGACAAAGAATTCATACTAACACTCACATAAACTTCATTATCACGGCATCAGTAGCATTTCTTGTAGGTATGGCTTCTACCCACTTTGTAAAATAATATGTGGCTGTTAGTATCCATTTATATTGGCCACTTGATGGGGGATGTATCTCTCCTATAAAATCTAATCCCCACTTTTGAAATGGTTCATTTACATGAATAGGAATCAAGGGCAAAGCTGCTAATTTTTGTCTTTCTGCAAATCTTTGGCACTTATCACATGCTCTGACCCAAGCAAAGGCATCTGAGTACAATTTTGGCCAGTAAAAACCAGCTCTCAGGATTTTATGGGTTGTGGCCCTCTAGCTGTAATGTCCTCCACAAATTCCCTCATGAAATTCTGTCATTACATTCTGCACCTCATTCTCTGTGAGGCATAACAGTAATATACCTAAAGGGTCTCTCCAATAGAGCTGTCCATTGGCAATTACATATTTCTAGGATTTCATCCATACAGCTCTGTATTTTATCTTATCACAGCTTGGAGGATAGCTAAGTGTTAATAGATATTCAACTATTTCTTTATACCAAGGACTAGTGAGATATTTCATGTGTACCTTTTGAGTGGCCATCTCTAGCCCTTGCAGTTCTTCTCCTTTCTCAGATTCTTCATTGGCTATCATGGATAGATTAATGCCCAAGGCTTGATGATTTGATTCAGATAACATCTTAGCAAGTCCCTGTCCTTTGATCAGCTTAGTGGGCCTTACATCCAAATCATACTCCTGTATTTTTGCAATCCATCTTCCTCTTTTTCCTTCGCTATCTCCCTGAACAAGAATGTCTTTGACCGCTACTGTGGGGACATAGGCAGTAATGTGAGATTGCAAAACGTATACTCTAAAAGCTTTTAGGGACTTCACCAGGGCATATGCCTGCTTCTCCAATATGTTATACTTCAATTCAGCATCATAAAGAACTTGACTGAAGAAAGTTATAGGCTGCTCATACCCCTCTTCATGTTTTTGCAACAACACTCCAGCAATTGTATGAGGCGAAGCAAATGAGAATATCATAAATGGATTTTTGTAATCTGGTCCAGCTAGCACAGGAGCTTCAACGAATGCCTGTTTTATCCTTGTGAATGCATCTCTGGACTCCTGGGACCATTTCACTTCATTGTCCTTTTTCAACATATCAGATATATGCCTAACTATCTCGGCATAGTTAGGAATGAACCTTCTCAAAAAATTGATCCGACCTAAAAACACTTGTACTTCCTTCTTATTCTTGGGTAAAGGAATACTATTTATTACTTCCACTCTCTTAGGGTCTATTTTCACACCGTCTTTAGTTACAATGTGCCCTAAGAGTTTTCCCTCATCTAATGCAAATAAAGACTTTTGAGGGTTGAGGGATAGGCCATACCTTCTACATTTTTCAAAAGTTCTTCTTAAATGCTCAATATGTTCATCATCATTTTTTGAAAACACTGTAATGTCATCGAGATATACCACCAAAAACTTGTCCCGCTCCCCCACAAAGGCTATGTCCATTGCCCTCTGAAAAGTAGCTCCTGCATTAATTAATCCAAATGGCATCCTGGCATACATAAAGGTTCCCCATGGTGTAGTGAATGCAGTTTTCTTCTGATCCTCTGGGAAAATAGCTACCTGATTATAACCAGAAAAACCATCCATCATTGACATTCTGGATGCTCCCACTACTTTTTGTAGGATGTGGTCCATCTTAGGCAGTGGATAATTATCTTTGAGAGATGCTCTATTCAAATTCCTGAAATCCACACACAGCCTCATTTCTCCATTCTTCTTTCGAACAGGAACAAGGTTTGCTACCCACTTAGAGTATCTCAATGGCACAATTATTTTAGCTTTCAATAGCTTTTTGACTTCCTTTTCAATAGAGGGAAGCAGCAGAGGATTTATCTGTCTTAGCTTCTGCTTATAAGGCTTTGCACCTTCCCTCAAAGGGATTTTATGCTGCATTATATTAACATCAAAAGTTTTTAGGTCCTGATAGGACCAAGCAAATACATCTTTATAAGATTGAAACAACTTCAAACACTTTTCTTTATATTCTCTGTAACGTACCTCTACTTCATATCTTAAAAGTGGATTCTGAGGAGGACGGAATGTGCTGGCAGCCACAGCAAGAGAATCTGCTATTCTGTTTTGCTCCCGGGGCATGAACTGTATGTTAAATGCTGAGAAGAAATTTTCTATCATGTCCCACACTTCGTTTCTATAAGCTCTCAGCTGTGGATGCTTAGTTTGGCATTGATTTTTGATCTGTCTTACCACCAGCTCAGAGTCTCCCATGACTTTTAGACTTTGGATGCCCATGTTTCTTGCTATTTGCAGTCCCAATAATAGTGCCTCATATTCAGCTACGTTGTTGGTAGCTTCATATTCCAATTTAAAGGATAGTGGCACCCATTTTCTTGTAGGAGAGATCAATAGCACCCCAGCTCCATTTCCTTCCCTTGAATTTTCACCATCAAAATGCAAAGTCCAAATTTCTGATGCCTGATCTTCTTTAGGCTGCTCAGCTTGGATTTGACCAAAAAGGGGCTCATGAGCATAATTTTGATTCTCTTCTAACATTAAACATGAGAAGTCTCCCTCTTTGTTATAAACTGCAGAATTCTCTGAGCAGTCAGCCTTAGTTACCATTTTAACAAATCTAGTCTCCCTGTATAATCTCCTCTCCTGGCCTCCAAATACCGGGACAGTAGCATATGTTAAATCCAATTTGATTGACCCACCAATTTTTGTACCCCAGGACCTTGACAGCAACATGCCAAAGCGAGCTGGGATATCGGCAACCACAATGTCCATGACCACACTCTTTGCTGGAATTTGGGCCAAATTGACCACTAAATCTTTAATCATTCCCAAGCATTTAACCCTTTTGGAATCAAATGAATATAAGTCTTTGTATGGCCTTGTAATTTGCAGCCCTAATTGCTCCATGACAGACAAAGGCATAAGATTATGGGAAGCCCCAGAATCTAACATACAATTGTGTAACAGCAGGTCATGAATAACTAGGGACACGTAAAAGGGAGGAGTAGAGGGGTCTATCTCCTCGACATGTGGGCCAAAGACTACCATGGGTATTTCTTCTTGAAGGTTTAAACTATTAGGCACGATTGGTATTTTAGGAGGAAGTATAAAGGAAGTAACTTGAGACTGATATACAGGCTGTTTTAATAGTTCAGTCAAGGGGACTGGAATCTTAATTTTCTCAAGTTCTTTTTGTAAATTAAAAGTAGAAGGGGCTTTTCTATTACAACTTCTTTAAATTCTTTATTTTCAGCTGAAGATTTAATTTATTTCAACACTGACTCAACATTAAGAGGACTGACTATTTTTGAAGAAGAAGGAATCTGATCATTAGACTGCGGGGGAATATTTAGAGGGTTCTTACCTTTTTCTATGCTTTTCTTTGTTGCTGATTCCTTCTGAGCAGGTGCTTCTTTCTAAGGTGGCTCCTCTTCTTGATCTTTAGTTCAGGTCCTCTTTCTTGAAGATCTGAAATCATATTTTAAATTGAATTATGCTTCCATGAAGTCAGCAAATTGCTTACAATAATGGTCAATCTCTGCTTCTTCTTCTTCTTCTTGCAAGGGGCATTCTATATCATCATTATTTGAAAAAGCTAGATTTGAATCCTCTAATCCATAAGCCGCATCTTCGGTGGAGTCTTCTGCTGGACCTTCCAGGTACAAAGGATGTGGTACCTGATCTTGTTGCTCCTTTGCTTCTCTTGGCAATATCTGCAACGGTGGTCTTCTATACTGGGGATTGTATCCTCTGTTTGGAGCATTATAGAAATTCTTGGGAGCTGCATTTTTAGCTTCCAGTTCAAGCTTGACCATCTTCTTTATCATTTTGCTTATTTCATCCATTTTATCTGAATCCTTATCTTGATTAGAAGTAGAAACCTCTTCTTTGCCTCTCCTCCTAGTATCTTGTTCAGCTTTTCCTTTTAATTTCCCAGTGGAGGCAAAGTTTGCTTCCAACTCTAAAGCATCTGACTGAGCATCATCTAAAGTGGCAAGTTTTCTCTCTCTCAATGAGAATCCAAAGTCAAAATCAAAGGCTGCTATAAAAATTATCTTGGCAGCAGCTTCATGGGGCTTCATTTCAGGAGGCAGGCTCAAATATAACTTGTTGAATCTTTTAATAAACTCTGACACTCCTTCATTTTGCTTCTTCTTCATAGTATTGAACTCAGTGAGACACTGACCATGATCTTTCTTTTCTCCCCACTTCCTGAGAAAAGTATTCTCCATCTGGTCCCAGGTGGTCACAGAATGATTTCCCAATGTTTTGAACCATTTTCTGGCTTCACCCTCCAAGGATTGTACAAACAATCTCAAGACCACATCCAAATGTTCGACATTTAAGTTTTCTGCAAAAGAGCAGAAGGTCTCGAGATGCTTCTGAGCATCAATTTCATTTTCTCCATTAAATCTTGGCAGAATCTTCAAGTAATCCTATGGCATATCATTTAGCACTTAGGGTAAGGCCAGAGGAGCATATTTGTTCAATAGAAAAGTAGGAACATTAGCCATTGGAGGGGGTGGGGGTTGAGCAACAGTCTGAGATACAAATGAAGGGAGAGGAGTAGGAGGAAGTGGAGTATGAATAACAATGGGAATATATTGCACAGAAGCCCGAGGTGTGGATGGGAATAGTTCACTGTTAACAGCAACTACTTCTGTGACTTCTTTAATTTCCTCAGCCTCGAGAGTAGGATGAGAATCTTCTTCAATCCAGGCACTTTCTCTACGTGGATTTTCTGAGTAAAACTCGGGATTTTCAGTTCTGATCTCTTGAGAAGAAGAAGGCGGATAATATTCAACGGAATATTCAGGGTTTTCAGCACGAACTGACTTCCTCTCCTTCCAAACTCTTTTATGAATGATCTTCTCTGGGTTAGACACGTAAGGTGTTTTCGACTGAGATGTATCTGACCTCAAATGTGGCTTACGAGGAGCCAGGACTACCAATAAATTTATCAAATAAAAGCAGTGGAGTCGCCAAGGTGAGAGATACGCAACTCTTCAACTTTCTGTGCTCACCTGATTAGAGAGTGAAAACAATTTGTCGAGGCCCAGGGAAACTGATATTCTTAAATTCGATCCCCGGCAACGGCGCCAGAAATATGTTGTGGACAATTTTTTCACCCCCTAGAGACAGTCTAGAGTTGCCATAGACTAGTGCCTAGGACATCTTAATATAGCAAGGAGCTCTTCATATAGCTTGGGTTGTCAATCCAAAAGCTCACTTACTACCTCTTGTTGAACAAGGAAATTAGTTTAGAATGGGACCAATCTCTCTCAGAAGCTGATACAAATATAAGAATAGTGTAGGAACATCATGCAAAACTCCAATACAAAGGCATTAGACAGTTAAGAGACAGCTTACTGTAAAGAGGACCAGTTCAAATAATATATCACAGAAATCAGATATCAAGAAATGAGTGCAGTGAGGAAACATAAAGAAGATATTAGTTAACATGAGACTGATACCCAGATACACAACAGAACCACGTAAGGGCATATTAATTTATGAATCCTTATATGACAATGGTGTTTTAAAAGCACCCTCCTCAAGTAACTAATATAGCAGAAAATATGGATGAAGTGAACATGGAACAATATATCATGACTAGGCCTATTTAAAGCGCTTGACTAATTCCAGAAAGGGCATCAACCCGGATGAATCCTTTCTGTAAACTAGTGAGCCACTCGCATTCTAGAACATGATACAAGAAGATAAATAGCATGAAATGAGATATTGTATTAACAAATAAGAGAAAATTACATACTGTGAGATACCAAAGACCAGAATCCTAAATACAGTTATAACTCCTCCTCACTGAGACCCTACGGGCTCTGAACCTTCATACCGAAATATTACAAAATGTATACAAAAGCCTTTTCACTGCACAGTCTGCTAATAGAAATCTGGAACCCTTACAATGTCTTTCTTTCTAGCTTTTATAGGAGAGATAGAGAATTCTAGAGGAGGAGGTAGATGGAAAGCATTTAATGACTTATTTTGAATCAAGTGGCGGAAAACACTTGCGCCCACACTATGAATACTTGAACATAAATGACTGTACTTTACAACTTATTTCCGGAAATGAGTGCTGAAAATGAAAATCTGCTTATAAACAAGACATAAATAATAAAATATGTAAATATTCGGCTCTTTGCTGGAGGAGGAAGATCTTCGACAATAAAACCTTGAGGCGCCTATTTCTGTACATGGTACTTTCGGCCTTCTAATTTTGAATTTAAATTTGAAACCTTTCATGCCGGACACTGAATTTATTGCTCCTTCATTAATAATCTGCTGCTGCATTAATGTTTTCATCTGCCCAAATTTGCCTTCTTTGATTCTCTCTGGAGGGTTCTATAGATTGAAATATCTTTCTTTGATGGAGGTCACATCATAGCGACTCCCGGATCCTTTCCGCCAATTTCGTTTCCACAACAAGGTCCTGCAAAAACAAAAGCCTATTGAATAAAACTAATCACAGAGATAGTGGACATAGTGAGGTTAATGGAAGCGGTGGCACAGATTTGAGAGGATGATGAGATGACGTGGGGTGGCGAAAAACACAGAGGAATAGCAGAGGAATGGGAAGTGAAAATGGGGTAATACAGCGTGACGACGATAAGAGCACGAGGCAAAGACATCAAACAAAAACACTGAAACGCAACACATAAACGAAATATGTGAATAGTGGAGGGAAAAGCGAATGACACATGGGCAGATGACCGAAAATGGCAGAAAAAATGCTAACGGCAGGAAAACTCAAAGATTAACTTTCGTGGAAGCTACGAAGGAAAACATGACAAAACAATGGAGCAAAGGCTTTGGAAGTGGGACCCAGAGCGCACATCGCAAACTCGCAAGTGGAGAAAGTGCGATGGGGAAATGATGGAGTAACAAGAAACTGTGCTTTGCGCTCTACGATGGGCGTGACTGGTCGGGCGCAGATCGCAAAAACGAAAAATGCGATGACGGAGAATGGCATGAATGGGAAACTGCGCTTTTGCGATGGGGTGGATATGTGATGGGGGAAAGTGCAATGGCGCGATCATGCGATTTGCGGTAAGCGCTCTAAGGGGCAGCGTTTGGCTGTATGGATGAAGGGAGGCGCGGAGCTAGGGGAGAATGGAGCTAGGCCTTGTATGACTTTAAAGAGTGGATTTTTAGCCTTTTTCAATGTATTTCCGGCTCGAGAAAGGGAAACGATAAAGGGGAAAGAGGAGACTTTGGCCAAAATTTGAATGGAGGGGCTGACTTTTACAACAGTGTCGACTAATGTAGGATGCCTCAGTGCCTACCTTTTGAAAGATCTCTTCCTATTGAATTCAACATATTATCTAGGAATTTGATCCAGAAACACATCAGTACCGCGGATACCTGCAGACATCAGTGGCAGGTCACTTTGTGTTTGTTTGGGGGTTCTCATTATTGGCTCCCGATCGAATGATTCTATGATTTTTCAACATCAAATCCTTTTATTCACAGTCGCTAGATTGTACTGTGCATCTTGGGGACCATCATCCTTATCGGTGCCCACCCTCGTGTCTGCTAACAGTTTTTGTTATTTACTGGTAATCAGATGATTTCCCACATGTTCGACTACAACTCATTTATTCACATGTCTGTAAATATGTAGTTTAGTGAAGCGGAAAACAAGACCTTGGGTTGAGGCTTACACCATTACAGTAGTGTTTCATCTCCCAAGTTGTGATATTGTTTTTGGAGATAGCTTATCAGTTTGATCCTGTTATGATAAACACTTCCACGTTATGATTATTGGTGGACACAAAGTTCATATCTCTTCTCTAGAGAAATAATTCTGATTAGCTACTGAGCATGGGAAGTCCCAACTCAGGACAGATACTTTATTTTCTGACATATGTTGTTGTTTCGGATTTTCCTTAGTCCTCCAATTCCTCTCATTCTACTACACTTGTTATAAATTATTTCGGCCATCATCTTCATCTATAACCTCACACTTTAGGGGGAATCTGCTACAGGATAAATGACCTCCTCATCAGCTCAGAGGAGAAGGTAAAATGGAAGGAAGAAAATGACCTAGACAAGACCCATTTTTCCCAAGGCGATGTACCCCAGAAATAGCTAGGCAGAGTTATAATGCACCTGAGCCATGCAAAGGGAGCGTTAATTCCTAGGGTAATGCTCTGTCTTGCCCAATGGGTGGCATTATCCGTGTTTGAATGTGAAAAGGGAAATATCTTACGGAAAACTGATTGGCATTTCCAGATTTTTCTCAGAAAGAGTCAGTTCAAAATGGAAACTAAATGGAAAAAACCTTTTATTAGGCATTGCCAAACACAATTGAACTCTTATGGAAGGAAAAATAAAGTAAAAGCAAGGGCACATATAGATCTTTCCCGATTTTAACTGGTAGAAAGAGTTGGAAAGGTTTTCCCTCTCCATCTTATATAAATTGGAGTTGTGGGCTCTTGGTCTAATGTCAAAGGTTTGATTACATGTGGAGTAGAATTGCATTGTTGTAGTGTGAGGCTTGAAGATCGGCGAAGTTCATTAAGAGATTTCTACCTTGAGCATCATCACACTCGGAGATAGAGAAAGAGAGAGAGGAATTGCAAGATTGCGGAGGGCTTGGTGCAACTAACGATTGTAATCCTCGTTTTCATAAATCAATAGAACTGTATCTGTTTTGTCCATTCGATGCATCAATGTCACAATTTTTTTTCAATCGTCTATGTAGCATGATATGAGTGGCTTAGATTTGCATTTTTTTATGTTTCTTATATGTTATTTTAATTAATAGAAAGCCATACTGTTGTAGAGATTACATGGGTGCGTTAATTGATTGCAGGATCTGGACTTGGAGCCGGTGAAGAAGGACTTCTACTTCACTGCTTGGTGTTATCCATAGGATCTGTTGTCCACAAATAGGTAATCTTTTCAATCTCACTTTGTAAATTATATATATTAGTATATAAGAAACATAAAACAATGCAGAGCTAAGCCACTCATATCATGCTACATAGACGATTGAACAACAATTGTGACACTGATGCATCGAATGGACAAAACATATATAGTTCTATTGATTTATGAAAAAGAGGATTACAACTGTCAATTGCACCAAGACCTCCTCAATCTTGCAATTCCTCTCTCTCTTTCTCTATCTTGAGTGTGAAGATGCTCAACATAGAAAGATCTCAATGAAATTCATCGATCTTCAAGCCTCACACTACGATAATGAAATTTTTCTCCACATATAATCAAACCTTCGACCTTAGACCAAGAGCCCACAGCTCCAATTTATAGGAGATGGAGAGGGCAAACCTTGCCAACTCTTTCAACCAGTTCAAATCGGGAAATATCTAGATGTGTCCTTGATTTTTCTTGCTTTTTCCTTCCATAGGAGTTTAGTTGTGTTTGGAAATTCCTAATAAAATGTTTGTGCCATTTAGTTTCCATTTTGGACCGACTCAATCTGAGAAAAGCCTGGAAATGCCAGTCAGTTTTCCATAAGATGTTTCCCTTTTCACATTCAAACATGGATAACACTACCCCTTGGGCAAGACAGAGCGTTACCCTAGGCATTAACGCTCCCTTTGCATGGTTCAGGTACATTATAACTCTGCCTAGCTATTTCTAGGGTGTGTTACCTTGGAAAAAATGGGTCTTGTCTAGGTTATTTTCTTCCTTCCATGTTACCTTCTCCTCTAAGCTAATGAGGAGGTCATTTTTCCTCTAACACCTGCCCCCAAGGCATCCTTGTCTTGGGTGTAAACCAAGGCATCCTTGTCTTGGGTGTAAACCAAGACAAGTTCACCTTCAGAGAAAAGCCTAGGTTTTACCGCCTTATTGTGCTAAACCTTTACTTGTTTCTTATGTGCCTCATTCATCGTAACCGCATCTCAATGCTACTCATTGAGATGTTATAGATGGAGAAGGCATTCTTTGAGACTAGAAGTGTTAGTAAGAAGCTCATAAGCTAACTTAAGAGAGGGAATTTCATATTCAATAGGAAATATAGATTATAATCCATAAGCCATCTGAAACAGAGTAAAACTGGTTTCAGTTTTGAATGACATCTAGTATGCCCAAAGCGCAGGATATAGCATGATATTCCAGTTGGATCTGGCTTTATCAATCGTCTGTTGAAGAACTTCCTTCAAGGATTTGTTAACGGCCTTAACTTGCCCATTGGCTTGAGGATAATAAGGAGACGAATGCTCCTACCGAAAACCTAATTTCAGAGCCAATTCAGCCATCATGATGTTCTGAAAGTGACTGCCATGTTCAGTGGAAATCTCTTTGGGGATACTATTGTAGTGGATTAGTCGCACGGGTGTACGAAATCGCACAAGCTTAGAGAGTGTTGTCTACTCTCTAAACTATTGGTAACAAGCGGAAAGTGGGGGGAGCTCAAAAGCATAAAACTTAATGGAAATAGTATGCTGAAGTATGCTCTGATTAAACTAAAACTAAAAACACAAATATATAGAAGCTATATAGAGAGTTCCAAATGATAATAATGCAAACAATGGCTCGATGGCCTCTTCTTATTAAACGTTCGAAATGGAGAATAAATTTTACCCACTTGCCAAAGGGCACCTAGGCAATGGATCTAGGTCTCGATGCAAGGATGTTGCCTTCCAAGCTCTGCCTCTGATGCAGTCTCACTCTCTCTCTCTCTGTTGTGGTGGACTAAGATGTTGGGTGGCCAACTATCGAGTCCTCTTTAGCTCCAGCTCTGGGTCACACACAATGCTGGTGTTTCTTGGGAAACTTTGGCCAGCATAGCCTTATGATCACCATTTGTTCATATCTTGGTGGGTTTATATAGGCGACCTTCAAATCCTCCTTCCCCCCTTGGCACATGATGGATGGTGACCTAGGGGAGAGGTGTGATTCCATTGTGTGCTCAAATATTCTTTTGTTTGCTCACATAATGTCTAAGGAGGCGGTGGTGGCTGTCCTTAGGCGGCTTTCACATAAGGAGTAATTTTCCTTTTCTTATTGTGGTCCCGGAAAGTGACTTTTTTCCATTTCCAGGAATTCGCGCTTATCAGGAAAAAAGGTGCGCAGAAGGCGCTCTTCTCGAACGAAAAAGCACGCATTTGAGCATTTATGACTAGTTCAAATCTGATTTTCTCAAAACCTTAGAGATTTTAAATACTTCTTGATTCCATAATGTATTCCTGTCTTGTAAATCCTTGGGCTCAACATTAATTGATGTCATCTTCTGCTGTACGATTTTCCAGTGTTAACAATTTCCCCCCTAATGTGTGAGGTTTAGGAAGAACTGTATAGCCGAAATACATTATAGTTTCTTTTATGTATTGTACACAGAGAGAGAGAGAGAGAGAGGTCTGAATGTATTTTTGGAATTGACAAAACCTTGCACTGTTTCCAAGATAACCATGGCCTAAGGGACCCCCCAAAAGCAGACAAAATATACAATATATTTACAAAATTTCAACGAGGCAGGCATGTCCCATGCTCATGATGCTAAGGCTAGTTAAAAAAAATTGACAGGCACATGTGCTATGTGTGCCATTACTGTGGTAGGGATGCTAGTGGTTTTTGACGACGACTATTGATGCCCTCAGGGGCATTTTTTCTTTGACAATAGGTGGAATGTGGTACCCATATGTGTAATCCTGGTATGGCATATCATTGTGCCATGTATGCATATGTACTAGATGGGACCTCCCCGTGTAAGCATTGTTTTCAGAGACGCTTATGGAGGCACGGGTCTTCGACAGATCTTATCAAAGTGAAATGGTTGTAAGGTACGATACCTTCGTGACATGAAAGCTTTTGTTGTAGTCGAATTTCAAGAGGATGGATGACATCTGTGGACAATGATGTCTCCCAAAATGCCACTCAAGGATACCCCTTTGCATGGGGAGGGGTCATCCAAGGTACCGCTTCCTTTTTGGAAAAGAGGGGTTGAGGTCGACAAAAAGGAAGCCTTAACCAAACCATGGGTCGTCGACCTAAGGGGTCGGGGACCGAGATGTGATGAGTTTAACATATGCATGTTGGTGAGAGGTGATTGAAAACGGATGATGGGGATTCAGTGGCCCAAGGTAGAAGTATAATTGAGCAGCTTGGCGATAGTCATAGTTATTTCTAAAGGGAAAAATCCCTGGAGTCAGTAGGACTTTCAGGGCGGGTATGAACCGGCTATGATTGTCGTAATGGTGCATGCATGGGGGGTGAAATACTTCAACCAAGGGATAAGGGGGACTTCTGCCATGGGAGAAAAAGTTAAATATGAGGGAAAAGTGGCAAAGGGAATCTTTTTCAGTCTTTGTACACTTACCAAAAGAATAAAATAATGGGGTTTGGTTTGTACAAAACACAAAAATGGGTACCCCAAAACATGAAAGAGGTTCTCTCACTGAAGATGTGAGGATGGTGTTTTTCTTGGGATTGGGGTCCCATTGGTTGGTCTCATGTGCAAGGTTGATGAAGCGGAAGATGTCACAGATGGCTTTATGTTGATGGAGGTATGGCGGGCCAAATGTGGTGCGCAAAGGTGCACTTTTATTCTGCTTGTACAACCTGATCGTCCGAGAAGGGGGTTGAGTTTGAATGGCGAACTTGACCTTATGCATGATATGTGGATGGGCATGAGTTGCTTCTCAGACTAAAAATGGTATGGTCATGGCGTCACTTGTGGGGTGATGTATGGTCTACTTTGGATGATGATCGCCATGGAGGGGAGGCTCTACCGACCATCGCGGGCGTTTATCATATGCAGGGTGAGGTGATGATAAACATGGTCGGGTATGAAGACCCTACAGTTTATTTCTAATGGAGAAATGATGTCAGGATATGCAAAGTTATCTGGGACTCTATCATGCTAAGGGTAGAATGATACCTTCTCTGGAACTTCCAGTGGATGGTGCTGTGAATGGTTTGTGGGTTCTTCCTGCAAAAAAAACTACCTCAAGTGAAAGCATCTTCTTTATATCCAATATTATTGGAAAACATGAATTTTGGAAAGGAATATGGGAGGGTGCATACCTGTCGTCTCTTGAAAAAAAAAATTCAGAAAGTGAATGTAGAGTATCGCTTTTGTTCATCATGGTATACTAATGATGGTGCAACTTACGGTTTGCAGAATGGGTCTTCTGATCTCCTGTTATGGACCTCCAAAATTCTAGAAAATGGCAATAAATATGGGATTATGGCCTAATCCTATTCATTTGTACTTGCTAAGTTTCGGGAGATCAGAGGTGATTGCAGAGCCTTTTCTTGCCGTTTCAGTCAGCTTGTGTACCGGGGACTAGCGATATTATGCCGAGGTAACTTCCATGACATCCTGCATTTTAATTTTTTCAGTTTGGTGATGTCGGGGGTCATACAAATTGGGTTTGTACGGCCTCAAAGGGGCTTTTTGTCCTATATTTCGTAGGTGATCTAGGCAAAAAGGCATGCACTTATTTCTGAGGGATAGCCGCGCGAAGGCGCGTTGTTCCCTCCTTTTTGCACGCAAAGGCGCACCTGTGCACAAAACAGGCACAAAAGGGCAGGGTTTTTGTAAAAACCTGGGTTTTTTGTTTTCCCTTTTGATGTTTCTCCTTTGTACTGATGGGTGCCTGTTGTTTGGAAAGTTGGTTTGGAGAGAGCGATATTGGCCTGAGATCCGGGCTACTCTGGCTACTGATGCTAGGGCACGCCGTCAGTTGGCCGCATGGGGCCTTCTGAAATTTGCTGAGAATGAGTTCCTTCGGTCATAGGACCGATTGCTACGTTATATCATACAGCATTGGTGCAAGAGGCACAATATGTTCATCCTGAGGGGGATGAACTTGATTATCTATACAGATACGAATATATACTTTGTGACCGGATTACTACCTCAGGGCGAGGTGCTGAGGTATCCACTCCCTGCTGGGTGAGTGAACATGGACAGGTTTCAGAGGAGGCATTGCGGTGGTGCACCTCTTACTAAGGGGTGCATCAATATTGCATCAGTGACCGATGTGGCTGAGCAGTGTGCTCTAGCCATTATTGTGCGACTGGCGGGGTAGTTTGCTCCACATCGGGCATCGGGCCCACAGGTGGGAGTTTTACGCCGCTTGAGGAACAGGCATTTTTTTTATTTTTCTCATTTCTATTTTGATGGTATGGTGTCGCAACTAAACAGGGTCCAACGTGGATCCAAATAATTTGCATACGCTAGCATCTTGTGTAGCATTATGTACGAGAGGGTCGTGTTAATGAGGCCCGTTGTGGCAGTGCTTATTGGGGGGTCGAGGGAGCCACGCATGAGGAGGTGGGATCTAGTGATGCCACGCAGTGGTGGTGGTATGGTGGGTCATTATTGGAACGACATGACAGAGGCCTGGTTCGAGGCCAAACCTCAGATGTTTTTTCCATACCCATACATGGGGATGGACTTTCAGGGTGATCCAGATATCGATCTCCCTTTCGGTTATGTTTGGGGTCCCAAAGGTATGTGCTCTATTTTTGCATTTGTTCGAGTTTTTATGTACTTGAGTATTTTTATTGATAGTGACATTATTTTGGTTACTCGTGCAGATGTTGGCAAGGTGGGACGCCTAGTGGCCCGAATGGTGGGTCATGATCCTTTGCCAGGACCTTCAGGTGGATGGGGAGGAGGTGTTGTAGGTGGACCGAGTGGTGTCGATGGACCTGGTGGGGATGGTGTTGGCCCTTCTGGTGAGGGCAACAGCTCAGCTGTAGCTGAGGTAATAGCTAAGAGAGCTTGTGCAAATGCAGTTGAGGTGCGCATCGCAATACTTATGGCTCAGGTGGTTGCTCTAGAGGGCTTCCGGGGTCGAGTGGACCATTTGACCCATAGGGTTCCTACCTAAGGTTTTATGGATGATCTCGAGGAGGTTTGGCTAGAGATGGTGATGGCCTATGAGAGGGAGTACTAGCCCACTTTACGACGGGTATTTGTCGCAGTGGCGACAATAGCTCTAGTGTTGGCACCAGGAGAAATGGTGGGCCCAGGTGCTCCTCTTAAGGGGGCACCCCCCTAGAGTAGCTATGTACATAGGGAAATCACCCATTCTGAGGATGCTTCCCTTATTTTTGATGACCCTTGTATTTTTGGGTTGGTCAATGGGCCAGTGATATTATTTTTGTACTCCGATACACATATTTTTTGATATATATATATATGAGAGATCTTTTTGCGACTCTACATGGTGTGCTATCTATTTCAGTTTATTTATTTTTTGTTATTCTAATGGATATCTATGTTTTTTGTTTTTCATGTATGGTGGTTTATTCGTGATGCATTCCAGTCTAGAATATTGTTAGCTATGCGATCAGCTGCTTTGTTTTGATTCCTTGATACATGTGAGAATGTAATGTAATCAAATTGTCTACTTAATCTTTTGGCACGCAAATATTTTCTAAACAGGTTTGCATCTCTAGTTTCAAATGTTTGGTTTAACTGTGACACCACTAACTGGGAATCTAGGTAGACATGCATATGGTGGATGCCTTGATGGAGGGCCTCTCACATAAGTCCTATAACGGCATCATACTCTGCCTGATTATTGGTTGTTGATCTTATGCACACGTCGTTCAAACACAACGGTGATTAGTCAGGGTGGTAGATGAACCAGGCAGCCACAGCTAAGTTTTGAGACCATCATGATGCTCCATCATCAAATCCAAAATAGGGTTCAAGTTGGTGATCCATGGTGGCACTTTGAGCGTGTTTACGTCTTTGGGTCAAAAATATTTTGGTACTGGGATTTTTGTGTACTTTAACTCTAGGGGATAAGGGCTACGGGGGCCCCTATGGGTAGAACTTCTTGAGGTAAAGGCTGTTGATGGGGTTAGTGAGGTAGGTCCCGTCCCGTTCGGTCAAGATGTATGCCCCCTACCGGAGATAATTTTTGATGATATAGGGCCCTTTCCACAAGGTTTCAAAATTTCCTAGCCCTAAGGCCTCTTTTGCGGCATCATAGAAAAGGACTAACTCTCCCTCGGTAAATGAGCGAGGGGTGATGTGGCGGTCGAATGACGATTTTACCCTTTTTCTATGGGCCTCATTGTGTTGCAGTGATTGTCACCTGCTTTCGTCAACTAGCTCTAGTTGTACCAGGCATTTTTCTAGAGGTTGTGTGTCATCAAGGAGTTCGATGGCGGTATGCAAGTTTGGGGTCTCACAAAAATCTATGCAAAGGCGTAAGGTGCCTTGGTCTTTTGTGACAAGAATAAAGCGGAATTCCTGTGACAAGGAGGTGGTTGTAATCCTGTCTCGGGCATGCGATGACACAAGTCGTATGTGGTGAATTGTGTCTCTAGCATGCACTGGGGGAAGGATCTCAGTAACACAGTCTTGTGTGAGCCGATGGTTGGCATTTCGGCTAGGATAGTCAATTTCTGGTAGGTGGAAGTTGTTTTTATTACAGGGGTGCCTGAACGCTTGTAGTAGCGGGTATTCCTCTAGCGCGTGATTATGACTGGTGAAAATGGTGCAGGCTATCACAGCGCTAATAGAGTAGATAGTGTGATATTATACACTACTCGATGTTCCTAATTTGGACGCTTGGAAAGGGTTGTTTGCGGACTAGGTCGCATTCTGCTTCCATTTTTGCGTCGTAGGTTGAGACTTGCCTCCCTTTTTGGTGGGTGGTTGACTTAATGCCTCTCTAGCTACTCTCAACTTGGGGAGATGTGTACACTTAAACATATGATGAAAGTGTGAGAAAATTCGGCAGTAAGTGCGTGTGATCTTCTCTTGATTAGAGAGAATTTTTTGAGGAAGAGGCGAGATTATGCGAAGACTATTCACAAGGGGTTTGAGTTCTCTACATTGGTTGATTTGGTGATCGTTTAGATCACATATATTGCATGTTATCCTAGGCTTGGTCTGGGGTATACATGGTTGGTGTGTGGTTTTATCAAGCTTGACACACCACTGCGGTGGTGGGGATGTTGGGTCGATGGTGTATCTTTTATGTCATTCATGGAGATCACTCGTCCTCTTTTCTACGGCATTAATCATGTCGATAGTGGGACGGATCCGTGAGACATAGGTACAATGTCGATTATAATGATTACCCTGACATATCAGGCAAAATATCCATGATATGGGGGTCCCATCGTGCTTGGTCTGAGGCCAGGTAGGGTACCAATGTCGCAATGCTACTAAGTCAGGGCAGTGGACAACTATATGGTCTGCCTACTAGCATAACGTGCATGCGGGTGGGTTTCGTGAGATGTTTTTAGGGGTAACTAGGGGTTCCCTGCTCGGCTGTTCTTCGACTGATAAGAACATTATCGACCCGCTCATCTCTTTTGCTTGGGTCATGGAGCTGTCGATGGATTCGGCATCCATATCTTCTTCTCGGGAAAGATGAACTATGGCTGAGCAGAGGCTAGCAAGGGCTAGCCGGAAGCGAGTTATGTAGTGACAATATTCCAATAGGTGATTTTCGGCGCATAGTGGGCATGTGAATTTTGCTACCCATACCCCCATGTAGTAAACCCTTTCTATTGGATACCATTTTTGAATGAGTTCCAGTGCGACACACTCTTCGAGGTAGTGGCCACGTTCATCACATAGCGTTCAACATATAATGGGCATTGTCGGGGGTCTTTCTACGAATCTATGCTCCTCTTGTAAGTATAGGATGGTACTCGGCTTGTCATTGGTAGACTGGATGGAGGGATCCTCTTGATAGGATCGCTCAATCGCATGTAAGGCATCCCTATACCGTGGTATTTTTGGACAATGGTGGGTATAATTCCCATAGGTGTCACAGAGAGTGCATGCATGATTGGTACGCAGCAATTTGCCTATACTTTTGGTGGCAAGTTCCTTTTTATGGGAATGTTGTTTCAAGGTGCCTGCCTCGCAGTCGAGGAGTGGTTTTAATTCGTCCAACTCCAAGCATGTGTGGGTAGGGTGTCCTGTGACATCACATATACCACAAGCTGATGACTCCCTTTTCATGGTGGGGGTCATTGCTTTCTTTCCTTTCTTAGCGATTTTCTTGGTCGTGGTCACCGGTTTCGCAGTGGTAATTTCCCTTGTGGGGGTGGTTTCGATTGCTGCTTGGGTAGGCTCGGGCTCCTCAGGACCAGGGGGCTTTAACCCAAATGCAGTAGCGTTGGTAGCTATTGTTCCTAGAGGGGGAATGAGATACCACACTGGGAATTCCAATGATATATTGGGTAATACCAGTGTTTCCAAGACCTATTGGGAAGTGAAGCTCGGAGGTGGGTAGAGGAAAGGAGTTTGGGAGGCGGCATAGACTAGGGAAATTGCAGTAGTTTATGCCTCGGTGTCGTTACTACTTAAGTCCGTGTCCTGACTAACCTCGGTGCTTGATGTGGACATCTAACTAAATTCCTACAGAAATTAGCAAAAATGAGTTCTCAGAAGCTGTAGGGTATCAACACAAGTGTTGGCAGATACATTAGGGGCTGTCCAACACACTTACAGCAAAAAAAATGCAGAGAATAGGGAGAAAAAATCTCTCTGCAATTTGTGTGCAAAAGCCCTTGACAGGTGCACCTTCCTACACGCAGGTCACTCCTGAACGCGTGCAATGCACCTCTATGAGGAAAAACTACACGCAAAAATCTTGCAAGTAAAAAGATTAGGAGTTGCTTTCTTCAGTCTGTCACCTCAGTGAGTCTAGGGACTGAAAGATGGGTCAGAGGACTGTCAACTCCACTCCAACATAGAAAAAGGGTCTCCTGCAAAAGATGGCACAACCACATAAACTTGGAACAAGTCAGTGGAGTCGCCAATCCTCTTGTAGTGGATTAGTTGCACGGGTGTACGAAATCGCACAAGCTTAGAGAGTGTGGTCTACTCTCTAAACTATTGGTAATAGGAAGAAAGTGACGGGAGCTCAAAAGCACAAAACTTAATGGAAATAGTATGCTAAAGTATGCTCTAATTAAACTAAAACTAAAAACACAAATATATAGAAGCTATATAGAGATTTCCAAACGATAATAATGCAAACGATGGCTCGATGGCCTCTTCTTATTAAACGTTTGAAATGGAGAAGAAATTTTACCCACTTGCCAAAGGGCACCTAGGCAATGGCTCTAGGTCCTGATGCAAGGATGTTGCCTTCCAAGCTCTGCCTCTGATGCAGTCTCACTCTCTCTCTCTACTATGGTGGACTAAGATGTTGGGTGGCCAACTATCGAGTCCTCTTTAGCTCCAGCTCCGGGTCACACACAATGTTGGTGTTGCTTGGGCAACTTTGGCCAGCATAACCTTTTGATCACCATTTTTTCATCTCTTGGTGGGTTTATATAGGTGACCTTCAAATCCTCCTTCCCTCCCTTGGTACATGATGGATGGTGACCCAAGGAGGAGGTGTGATTCCATTGTGTGCTCAAATATTCTTTTGTGTGCTCACATAATGTCTAAGGAGGTGTTGGTGGTTGTCCTTAGGCAGCTTTCACATAAGGAGTAACTATCCTTTGCTTCTTATGGTCCCAGAAAGTGACTTTTTTCCATTTCCAAGAATGTGCGCTTATCGGGAAAAAATGCACGCAAAAAGCGCTCTTCTCAAAGGAAAAAGTGCGCATTTGAGCATTTATGACTAGTTCAAATCTAATTTTCTCAAAACCTCAGATATTTTAAATACTTCTTGATTCCATAATGTATTCTTGTCCTATAAATCCTTGGGCTCGACATTAATTGATGTTTTCTTCTGCTGTATGATTTTACAATGTTAACAGATACCAAAGCAAGAAATGACTTGATTGAAGAGGAATAGGCCTATTGTCTCACTGTTAGTCCCAAAAGTAGGCATAGCCTCAACCTACTTCGTGAAGTAATCCACAGCTACAATAATGTACTTGTGGCCTTTAGCCGAAGGTGGGTTACAAGTAGTAAAATCAATACCCCACTTTGTGAAGGGACTGACAGTGATGACAGGAAAGATTGGAGCTGGATGAGCACGCATCTTTTGAGTATAAACTTGACATGGATGACATTTTTTTACCGATTCAATACAATATTTGAAAATCGAAGGCCAAAAATATCTTGCACACAAGATTTTTTGGGTTGTAGCAAGCCCAGATAAATGACTGCCACAAGCTCCACTGTGGAAATCATTCAGCACAACCTCAGCTTCTACAAGAGTTAAGCAGCGTCTAAGGAATGAATCGACCCTGTGAAGATATAAAGTGTCACCAACAATCAAATAACTTTTCGCTAAGTGACGTAACTTCTAGCGCTAATATTTCGAAAAACTTGAGGGAAACCTTGTAGTCTGGAGATAAACTATGAGATCCCCATACCAAGGATCTTATGAAGAAATGAGAAAAAAAAATTCATCAGGAAATGACTCTTCTTAAACAATCTCTTCTCCACATGGCAACTCAGAAATCAACTCTGCAAATACTAATGATTTCTTGGACTTGGCAGAAAAAAATTCAAGATCAAATTCCTACAAAATAACAATCCATCGATTACATTTTTCCCCCAATCACTCGCCTACTGAGAACAAATTGAAATGGATTGACTGCTACCAGAACATATGTTTTGAGAAGGAGTATGTAATTTATGAGCCACTAAACAACATGAACAGCTGCTAAAGAAATTTTCTCTATCAGATAATACCGGAGTTCAGGACCTACCAATCCTCGACTAAGGTAGTATATAATAGGTTCGGAAAGAGCATCATCTTCCTGAACCAGAACCATACCAATGGTAGATTTTGCTGCAGCAAGATACAAGAGGAAATCCCTACTATAATCGGGTGGACACAGTAAAGGAGCAGAGGTCAATGTTTTTTTCAAAGCATCGAATGAGCGTTGAGCAAAGTCATCCCAAATAATGGAACTCCTTTCTTTAATAACCTCATAAATCCTTTTGTAATCTCGGCATAATTTACGATGAATCTCCACAGAAAATTAGCTTTTCCTTGCAGACTTTGAAGTTGACAAATTGAATACAAGGGAGGCAACTGAAGTATTTCCCCAACCTTGGAGGGATCTACCTGAATCCCTTCCATAGACACGGTGAATCCAAACAACCAACCAGATGTGATAGTGAAAACACACTTATTATGGTTCAACCAAATTTTATAATATCAACATCGTTCAAAAACTTGATGGAGGTGAGAAGGATGATCAATTCTCTTGCGACAACAAGCACCTAAATCATCCAAATATGCCTCAATAATATGTTTGATGTCGTGGAAGGCGTAAGACATGGCCCGCTGAAAGGTAGTTCTAGCATTTTTAAGGCTAAAAGGAATCTTCTTGTAAGAAAAGGTACCCTAGGGACAAATAAATGCAGTCTTATGCTTATCTTCAAGAAAAGCAATAATTTTATTATATCTTGAGAAACCGTCCATGAAGGAGAAAATCTCATTCCCCGCACACTCATCGATAATCTGATCTGTAAATGGTGTGGGGTAATTATCTTTAGGACATGCCTTATTCAGGTCCCTGAAATCGATGCAACCTCGAATCGTTCCTTGTTTCTTGTCCACATGAACTGGATTTGAAACCCACTCAGTTAATGGAATGGGGTAAATGAAACCCGCCTTAAGCATCTTCTCCACCTCAGATTTGATAGTTGTTGCCTTCCTAGGGTTGACCGGACGAAGCTTCTGCCTGATAGGCTTAGCGTTTTCGTATGTCTTGATCTCATGCTGGAAAATAGATGGGTCTATACTAGGAATTTCCTCATAATACCAAGCAAACACATCCCAAAATTCTTGAAAGAGATCGATGTAAGTCTAAACTTATTCACGAGAACACTCGACTCCTCTGAATAAATTCTCTATAATGTTGGGATCTATGGAGATCTTCACCAGGATAGTAGTAGAAATAACAGCCATGTTCCCTTCAACAAAAACCTATGCTGGTGCTAAAGGGTTCAGGACTGGGTGAACAGGACCAAAAGAGTGAAGGCTAGGGAAACTTGATTCAAATTCACACAAGTATGGTAAAAAGTAAGACCGATGATGCAAATCATCCCACGGTCTCTCTACACCAGTCATTGCTTCTAGAATAGCCTCTTCATATGGAAGAGTGGTATCAAGGCAATCCTGAGCAGAAAATGAACTAAGAGTCCAAGCCAGAGCCACATCTCCATCCAATTCCTCTGGTGAAAGAGAAATTGGAAAGGAATCTGCAGAGTCAACAATAGATCTGTAAGAAATCTCAACTGCAGACATAGGAAATGCCATTCCACCCACTTGACCTCCTTCTAATATGGAAGTAGGAGAAAGAAAGATCTAAGGGTCTGAAAAATAATGATTTCTGAAGAACTCTCTCCAAATAGGAACCCTGGAGGATGAAATAGCATTAATATGAACCAAAGGAGGTAGAAGATCAAAAGTACCCATCAAGGATGTATACATTCCAACCCCCAGATTCTCAACAGGTTGTTTGGCATCCTTCACAAATGAAATGGTTGAGTCAGAAGATGCATTCAGATCTACAGGAGAACAATGTAGTTGGTCAATTTTGATAATTCTCCCTTCGTGAGGGAAACATACAATATGAAATAATGAGGATCCAATAGCATCCATCTCATAGATCTAGTTTCGCCCCAACAGAAGGTTGTAGTCTAATCTTGCATCGACTATCTCAACTTCGATATTGACAGTTTTACCCCCAACACAGATGGGTAAAGTGGGAACAATACCATGCAGCCTATGAGAATGACCATCAAATGCAATCAGAAGACTGGTTGAAGGGATAGTTGCAAGAGATCCAATACCCTTCCAGCATGCAAGAGACATTACACACATGGAAGCGCCCTCATCAACAACTGTTTGAAAAATATTAAATTTTTGATATGTTGACTTGATATGGAAAGCCATATGATGAGGAAGTCTCTTCTTTAAAGTTGACATGTCAAATGTGATCATCAGAGAATTTTTTGGATCAATAGCCCTAATGGCAGTGAGCAATGCACTCCTTTGTCCCAGACAAGACTCGAGTACCTCTAATGCAGACATGGCACAAGGACTTTGAGCCAGATCTTCTACAATCGAGTATTTTTCGGCAGCCTTGGAATTTGTATTGATAGTCGTATGCTTTGTAGACCCTTTTGGCATCTGAGGTATAGGCTCAACTGCAGGCCTCTCTATATGGAGCAGCTCAGCACTATTGGGAGCACCCTTAGCTTTCGAAGACTCAGCTTTTCCATAATCACAAGATATTGTCATGATATCTGCGTGAGCACTAATCATGTATATGTTTGATGTATTTTCCCCTTCTTGGCCACCCCCAGAGGGAGCCCCAATATTCGCATTCGCGCCAACAAGTAATTGTTTCCCTTGGGGAAAAAGGTTTGTCAGCACAGCCTGGGAACTAGAAGAACCTTGTTGAGCTAACAAGTGTTACGCATCCTACATTTTAGGGTAGATTTGCTTAAGATGGTCTCTAGTGCACAACTTGCATGGAAACTTAACTTTATTTTCATTATCCTTTTTACCCTCTCCAACATGATCGTTGGATTTGTTCATATTCTCCTTCCCACCCTTGTCCTTTTTCTTGTTATTCCATCCTTTCTTCTTCCCATCAGATTGTTGATTTCCTTTGGGGTTAGAAGTTTGGACAGCATTAATCGCCAAGGGTTGAGAAAGAGTTGACATTGAAGGCACAACCTGACTAGAAGAAGCAGATTGTATAGACAAATACTACAATTGACTTAGCAGGTTAGTCGTACCACTAGCAATCGAACCAATAAGCCCATCACCATGAGGACCAGGTTTAGTTTTTTCTAAATACAATTTGGAATGGGGGGCATCTGGAAAATTTTTATTAAGGACTCCAGATTGAGAATAAATCAGTTCTAGCTGCCGAGCCCTAAAAATAGCCCGCTCTTCGGAAAATACCCCTAAAAGGGATACATATTTAGAAATTTCTGGCTATAAAGATTTCAAAAATCATTCAAGAAGGACTTCATTCGAGATTTGGGCTTTGATGAGCCTCTTCCTTCTTCGTCGTTCCCGAATATGATCAGAAATGTGAGTTGCCTTGTCCTGCTGAAAATTGGCCAGGAAGTCAGTACCGAAATCATAATGGACAGGTAACTAAAAATGAGTTAAGAACATGGTAGCCAACTCTCCAAAAGTAGAAAAATTGCCCCCAATTATCTCAATGTACCATTTTTTCACATTTCCAGTTAGGGTTCGTTGAAATAATCTCAACCTAATCAAATCGTCGATAAGGGAGTTTGATGAACACCATAAATGGAAAGTGGTGATACGATCCATCCGATCCTCACCAGTTTTCCCTTCAAACTTTGGAATATCTGAGGGGATTTTGGTAGGGACCAGAGGCCAACCCAAACAATATCATATAGGATGTTTAGTCAATTTCGATAGATCTGGAAATTTTAACGTCGCCAGAAATGGTAAGCATGGAGGAGTATAGGAATTCCATCCCCCATAGGAAGGATTCCCCACATTCTGAAAAGAATAACCTGGATTTGTTGAGGCACCAGGTTGCCAGATGTTGTTCGTAGAAAATTTTGGGCCATAATAAAATCCTTGCAACCCAACATTCGAAGAAGGACCCCCTCCTAACATAGAGTTACTATACACAGGAACGTTCCCTCCAACCGAGGCATTGAATGAGGAAGAAACCCCTTGGTTAGGGTTCCAAGAATTTGCAAATGGAGAAAAAGCCTGATAATTAATCGATGAAGGGAAAGGAACATTCCCTTGCTGACTAGTGAAAAACTAACTCCTTGTTGGCAATGTTGTAAAATCAGGGTTCCATCCCAAAAATACATTAGAGATTTGACCTCCAGAAAAAGGTTTAAAAACTTGATTCTGAGAGGTGAAAGGCATGGATCCTAAGGAAGGTTTTGAATGAGGGATATTCCCACTTCCAAAGGGGAACCCTTGAAAAGAACCTGACCCTCTAGCTAGAGAAGGTATGGGTGTGGAGATAGCTAAAGCAGCAGAAAAGGAGAAAGAAGGAATTCCACTAGTGGGCATTCCATAAGAAAAGGGACCAGATTAAGAAGCATGTGCCTGGGTGTTTCCAAAGCCAAGCACAGCAGCACTATAAGTGATTGTCGATATAGCAATAGTTCCTCCTCCCTCGACTAAAATAGGAGTCTGAACACTTGCAGTGCTCATAGCCAAAAATGTGTTCCTAGTCATGGCCATCGAAAGAAAGGGATATGGAAAAGGACAAGTCAGTCTCTAAGACTCAGGCCCGTTGTAACGAAGAATGTCGGGACAAATAACAGGAAGAGGATATGGAAGGGACTCAGTACGCTAAGGAACTTCCTCTACTTCAACATCTTCAGCTGGAAATAAAACTCTAGAGATTAGTGGAGCACTCCTCTCTAAACTGACACTAACACTATAACCACCCACAGAAACAACAAGCCCTGAAGGAGGATCACTCTCCGTTGCGTTTGAAACCACTGGGTGAAAATATCCCACCAAATTACTCCTATGCCTTCTTGAAGAAGGCTCGGAATTCACAGGAGAAAGCCTGCGAAGCCTCCTTGATCGACGAGGCGATCGGTCAGCCACTTTAAGAGAATAATTTTAGACTCAAAAATATAAGAAGCTAAGCAATCTAGGAGCACAGACCACACTCTAAAATTTTCCTAAGATATATCCAAACAAGGAATTCTCGGGTATTTCCACTCCGAGTGATGAGGACCGGACACCAAAATACAAGAAAGCGAAATAATAGGACCTTCCAAAAATAGTTTGGGGTAATTACGCCCCAGGCCTACTAGCGAAGGTAACAGAAACAATTACACTGGCCTCCTAACAATAGCCTTTATCGGTGCAAGCCCCCAAGCTTCGCAAGGGCACCCTCCAGAAATACTGATGGAAGTGATGCAACGTCTATCAATACCATAGGTATTCCCCCCCCACATTCACCTGTGTGGTCCCTAGGAGAGACAACTAAGGGCACCAATCCGTATCTGCAGCCAAGTAGAACGGTCTTAGGTCAAGATTCAACAAATAGGAGAGGGGGTATCTCTCTTCTCTTCCTGCATTCTCTCTCGCACTTGACTCTCTGGAGGAGAGCTTTCTCAGTCTACTTAATGGTGTTGGATTTTTCTCTTTAATAAAATTTCTATGTTTAACAGTTTGAGCAGCCTTGGAGAGTTAATTATCCACTCACCTATTCCAAGGCCCTACAACCTAGCTAGTTGGTGTATGATTAATGAAAATGATACAAAAAATTCTAGTTGCTTTTAATTATAGCACTTGTTTTAAATTGGTTTTTACTTAAGTCAGGGATATATGAGAGTGTAACTGATGGTGTTTTATTACGCAAAAGAAATCAATGAAAACTTTACTACATGTAGATGCAATTATTTCCTTTCGATGAAAAGAGATCTCTATATGGGTTCTACGAAACTAATTAAGCAAAAACTTTGTTTTTCTTTTCAGTTACTCACACTTCACACAATCCAAAAAACTATGAAAAAGACTAATAATGCTTCAATGCACTTAATGCAAACTATCAATGTTCTAAGATGCTAATTTTGAAGAAGCAAAAAGATTTTCTAGAAAGACAATGGTTTGATCACTTTTGACATAAAAACAAGGCTAGTTCCAAACAGAACTCCTATGCAAAAATGTCAAAATGTACTTTATGCAAAAGAGAGAAATTAATAAGAGACTTCCTTCAAAACCAAGCCAAGAACCAAAGACTAGAAACCAACAAAAAGCTTCAAAAGATATGAAGAAACCGTAAAAATGAACTCAAAGCAAAAGCTACGGAAAAAAAAAAAAAAAAATTAAAAAAATTGTTTTTGGGCTTTTCACTTATAACGAAAATATGTTAGGATATTTTGACACATATGAAATAGTTAAGAATAACTTAGTCTATTGTATAGATAGGTAAAGTGTGTTTCTTTACTATGTACATTTGTAACTTATAATCCGACGGTCACGATTTGTAGTGATCCGACGATTATCTCTCTCCTCAGTATTAACGACACTTGATATGTGACTTAACACCCAATTGGTCCATGATCTCTATTTAAAGAGCATGGAGGGTCATTTTTTCGATAACCATTTATGAGAGAAACATATGTAACTTTTATTTTTATATTAATAAATTGCCTGAAGTGGCTGCATTGGATCAGGTCGTGGATTATTTCCCTCTTTGAGGGTTTTAACAACGTGATTATACTGGTGTACTGATTTGTGATCTGTTTGTGAGTAGGGACCTTTGGTTCTTTATCTAAGGAACTTACCCTGTAAATTCCTACATGGTATCAGAGTTATTTTGAGGGCCGCATCTGTTGTTGATCAAAATCTTAAGCCGGTTTGACTGCATGCGACTACCATTTTCTAGATCTACTATTTCTGAACATTTTCTGGCTTGGAGAACCACTCTATTGTGTCTGGAGCATCTATTACAAAATGTAATGCCTTTTGTTTCATGGGAAAAGGTTTCTGGTTGCCCAAGTTATGTCAGTTTAGATTTGGAGGTATAAAGTCTCTGTTTTACAGTTATATTTACTAATAGTTCTGCTTATTTCGGTTCCCTCTATTTATTTTCAGTTTTGAGGTTTTATTTATTTTCCGGATCTATACTCTCTTCTTTGTGTATTCTCTTTGCTCTGCGTTGTGTGCGATCTCGACAAATCAGAAACAGGAGGAAGGGATTTTTTTGCTACGTATGCTCTTTCCCCGCGTCTTTGTGTGATCTCGGGAAATCAGAAATGGTGGAAAAATAGATAGTTGACGGTAAGGCTAACAAAAAATCTAACAATATGCCATAAGGCTTGCATTTCGTTTTTCTTTCCTTGGATTTTTGTGTTTTTTGTGCAGGAAAAGGCATGCACACCGAAGAGTAAAAAAAAAAATAGCCCTTCCTCCTTTCAAACAATTACAGAATCCTTTTACTATCTCACTTGGTGAGAAGTTAGTATATGAGAATAGACGTCTTGGGTTCAAGTCTCTTTCTCAAGTTTCTTTTGTAAAAAAAATTTTAAAGGAGCGAGATTTTTTTTTTAAATCGAACTTCATCATCAAATTTCAAACCGTTCACGTAACTATTCGACATCTTCAACTCGTTCTTTCAAAAAGGCATAACTTCTTCATCCAAAAGTCGTTTTTCGAGCCCTTTTTTTGAAACAGACTAATTTTTTGAGATCTTTCCATTGGAGCAATTAGTTTCGGCTTTTCTAAGCTTCATTTCTTTTTTAATGGAAAGTTCATGCCCGATTATTCTTAACAACACCAATTATTTCCAATGGCTACCTCACATGGTAGATATACTTAGAAGTAAAGGTATTTATAGAATAGCCACAGGGCTAGAAACTAAAATTTCTAATGATGATAAAGTCGCTAAATGGGAAAATAAATAAGATCAAGCACGAGGGTTGATAGAAATGTCCAATGATCAAGATCTTCAATTTCATATCCTTGACATTGACACTCCTCATGAAGCCCTAGATAAGCTAAATATTGTCTTTGGCATTCAAAATCAAATCAGGGCCCACCAGCTTGAAAATGAGTTGCTTACTTTGGACCCCAACAATTTCTCCTCTATTGAATATATTTTGTCCAAATTCAAGACCCTTAGACTTATTTTAGAAGGTTGTAAGGTCAAAAACGAAGATGGTAGCCTCATCTATTGCACTCTTGCTAATATTGGCCCTGCATACTCTGTATTTGTTTCCGCCTTCCACTCCACTAGAGAAGCCATCATTTCTTTAGGAACCACCTACAAGAACCCATATTTTGATGCCTTTTGCGATTCTTTGACAAGAGAACAATAAAAACTCTTACACCTTGGTCTTATCACTTCTGGAAATGCTTCTAAGAAAGCCTTAGCAACCCAACAACAATCATATCAAAAGAATCCCAAGAAGTAGTATCCTAAAAAGTATGATCCAAAACCAAACAAGTGTCCTAAGAAATTTCAGCCGCAAACTGAAAAAGCAACTCACCAAAATGATAAGGCAAATAAAAACAAAGGGAAGAAGATAGATAGACATTGCACCTTTTGCAATCGTGATGGCCATATAGATTCCAAATGTTTTAAGAAGATGGAAGCCTTAGAAGTAGCAATGAAGAAGCACAACATCAATTTGGAGCACTCTTCACCTTCATCTTCAGGAATGGCACTTTTTTCTTGTGGTTGTTAAGCCTCAAGATCTAGTTATGCATTAAATGTATCTTCTTCTTCTCATTCTCATGAGTGGCTCATTGGTTATGGAGCTTCTTACTACATGGCCAAAAATCAAGCCATGTTTTCTTATTTAAATGATTGTAACACCAAACATATTTATGTTGGTGATGATTGATCTCTTAGTGTTGTAGGATTTGGAACCATTCATTTAGATAATGGTCAGTTTAATGATGCACTATGTGTTCCTACCTTGTCATGCAACCTTATCTCTGTTTATCAGATAACTCATTCAGGTGAAGGGAAAATAGTAGAATTATCACCTCATGATGTTGTAATCAAGGACCTCAAATATCCTAGACATATTTTAGCTACTGGCATTGTTTATGATTCCACAAGGTTGTATAAGTTTGACAACTTTGGGTCATCATGTATTCCCTCCGTTTTTGTTGCTCATAATGATGAAGTGAGCAAACTTTGGCATGAGTGATTTGGTCACTTAAACTATCGCTCTCTTCAAACTCTATTTAAGGAAAATATGGTGACTGGTCTTCCTATGGTATCTTTCCGAGAGGGTGTTTGCTCCGGATGTGTACTCGGAAAACATCATCGAGATAGTTTTGACAAACGTGCCTCTTGGCATGCTTTAGCCCCTTTGTAGCTTGTGCGCAGTGATTTATATGGTCCACTTCCTGTTGTTTCTTTCTCTAGTTGCAAGTACTTCTTAACTTTCATTGATGATTTTTCCAGATGCACTTGGGTATACTTCTTAAAACTTAAGAGTGAATTTTTTAACATGTTCTTGGCCTTTAAGGCCTTTTTTGAGAAAAATATGGACATCAAATTCTTAAGTTCAGATCAGAAAATGGAGGAGAATATGTTAACAACAAATTTATCAACTTCTTCACTGAGCATGGCATTCAATTGCAACATACCGTTCCATATACTCCACAACAAAATGGTGTAGCTGAAAGAAAGAATCGCACCTTAAAATAAATGGCTAATTATATGCTTCAATCTAAAGGACTTAGTCTCAATTTTTGGGCAAAAGAAATTAAATGTGTAAATTACATAGTAAATCACACTCCTACTAAGGTTTTAAATATTATAACTCCAGAAGAAGCCTGAAGCTCAATAAACCAGATGTAAGTCACTTTCATATTTTTGGAAGTGATGCGAACCATAAAGCCTTAGAACCTAAGAGTGAAAAATGAATTTTGTTGGATATTCTAAAGATGTCAAAGGATATAGACTTCTTCAACCAAAATCCAAAAATATAATCATTAGAAGATATGTAAAATTTGATGAAAATATATTGGCCTACGAGCCTAGTTCGGCAAGTGTGCCACCTTTGGCTTGTAAGCCTGATTCGACATATGTGCCAGATCTCTCTCTCTCTTCTATTTTTAATAGCATTCCTTCTAGTTTAGATGATGACAGTGAGGATGAAAATCCTCCTCCACCTCTTGAAATGATTCCTTTTACTCCACAACTTCCAAGATGGGTCCGCTCTACTCGGGATGCAGCAAGTTCTCTTGTAGGTGACCCTGCCGATCAACGACGTACACGTTCTTAGTTAGAAAGCCTCTTCCTTATTGGCTCAAGTTCCAGAAAATATTGATCCAGAAACCTTTGAAGAAGCTTCCGGTCATTCATATTGGGATGCAACTATGAATGAAGAGTATCGTTCCTTATTGGCAAACGATACTTGGGATCTTGTTCCTCTTCCAAAAGGAAGAAAACTTGTTAGATGCAAATGGGTTTACAAAACCAAGTTTGGACCAGATGGAAAAGTGGATAGACATAAAGCTCATCTTGTTGCTAAATAATTTTCACAAGTTGAAAGCATTGACTATACTGAAACCTTCTCCCCTATTTCCAAAGTGAATTCTATCTGCCTTGTTCTTTCCCTTGCTACCTCCTTTAAATGGGAATTCCATCAGATGGATGTTAAATCTACCTTCTTACATGGAGATTTGCATGAAGAAATATACATGGAACAACCCCTTGGCTTTATCCAAAAAGAATCCAACCTTTTTTGTCACCTTAGGAAGTCTCTCTATGGTCTCAAACAAGCTCCTCAGGCTTGGTATCCCAAAATGGATAGATTTCTATTAGATAATGGATTTTATAGGTGTCATTCTGACAACACTGTCTACACCAAGAAAGTGGGTAAGTCCTTCACCATCCTTGTTCTTTATGTTGATGATATTATCCTTACTTGTAGTGATCCAAACCATATAAACCATGTGAAGTCTAGCCTCAAAAATAATTTTGAAATCACAGACTTAGGACACTTGCATTATTTCCTTGGTCTACAAGTCTTGCAATCCAAAGAAGGCATTACCCTCTCTCAGTCCAAGTATTCTTGTGATCTTCTACACCACTTTCACATGGAAGACTGTAAGCTAGCCCCTTCTCCCTTTCAATCTGGATGCAAGCTTTATCACTTGTTCTACCCCGGAAGTTGATGCTACCTTATACTGTCAACTTGTTGGTAAACTTCTGTATCCAACCCATACCTATCCGACCTTTCCTTTGTCGTTGGTCTTGTCGCTCGGTTTATGCACCAACCTCATGAAATTCACTGGAAAGCAGCTAAAAGAATACTTTGATATATTCGAGGTACAGTTTAGTTTGGGATTCATTACAGTGCAAAAGCATCTCCATTATTGATTGGTTTCACTCATTCTGATTGGGCTGGTGACCCTGATGATCGAAATTCTACTACTAGATATGTATTCACTCTTGGTTCAGGACCTATTACTTGGTCTTGTAAGAAACAAAGTGCCATCTCTCTTTATTCAGCAAAAGCAGAGTATCGTGGTGCAGTTGAAGCCATCAAGGAAGCCATGTGGCTTCGTCAAATCCTGTCTAAATTTGGTCTTCATCAACAACATCCAACTACACTTTTGTGTGATAATTAGAGTGCCATTCAGCTATGTAAAGATCCAGTTCAGCATCAACATATGAAACACATTGAACTCCACATACACTTCATCAGAAAGCTCATTCATGATTATGTTCTTGAAGTACAGTACTGTCCAACAAATGATCAAGTAGTTGATATCTTTATGAAGGCTCTCACAGAAGCGAAGTTTACCAAACTTCGATCCATGCTTAGAGTTCAGGAAAGTTGTCATTAAGGGGGGCTAGACTCTAATGCCTCCTTCCTTCTCCTATTGTGTCAATTTTTTAAATCCTTTAATCCTATCGCAATTTTTCTTAAGGGGGGATGTTAGGATATTTCGACACATAGGAAATAGGCTCCTTTTATGTAACTTTTGTAAATCCTTCAATTCTATCCCAAGTAGTTCTTAAGGGGGGATGTTAGGATATTCCGACACATAGGAAACAGTTAAGAATAACTTATTCTAGTGTAGAGTTAGGTAAAGTGTGTTTCTTTACTCTTTACATTTGTAACTTATAATCCGACGGTCACAATTTATAGTGATCCGACGGTTATCTCTCTCCTCGATATTAATGACACTTGATCCATGGCTTAACACCCGATTGGTCCATGATCTCTATTTAAAGAGCATGGAGGGTCATTTTTTCGGTAACCGTTTATGAGAGAAACATATGTAAATTTTCTTTTTATATTAATAAATTTCCTGAAGTGGCCGCGTTGGCTCTGGCCGTGGACTATTTCCCTCTTTGAGGGTTTTAACCATGTGATTATACTGGTGTACTGATTTGTGATCTGTTTTTGAGCGGTGACCTTTGGTTCTTAATCTAAGGAACTTACCCTGTAAATTCCCACAAGAGAAAGAGATTTAAAGAAGACAAGAATAAAACTACCCAAGAAGCAAAATCAAGCAAAATAGTCTCAACAAGGCTTCAAAGTGCTCAAGCCAACTATGCTAATTTCGTAGCAGGACTTAAAGAGCAAGAAGAAGCAAAAAAAACTCAAACAACTGATTCAGTATAGTAGCATAATCTTTCAACGAACAAAAACTCAAAAAACCAAAAAGGGATTCTTCAAGATTCGCTACGAAGCTAGTCCAAGAAATCAAGAAAACCAAGATAGTCCAAAGGGGAAAAAACCAAAAGTGAAGCAATGCATAAGGCCAAGAAGAGAAAAAAAGTAGAGGCTCACTGATCTGAATGGTCAGAACAACCAAGAACTCTAGGAAGAGATCTTGGTGCTGCAATCGTAATTGCAATCACATAAAATAGGCAATTTACCAAATGGATAGGTTTTCACAAGAAAAAGAGAGAAATGGATACGAAACCACAATTAACACAGTCCAGACACTTTAAAGACACCACATGAATGGTTCTCCACAAACATAAAATACCACAGAGGTTAAAATCTCAAAATTTCAAATTTTCTCCATGCATACGTGGTTTTTCAGTATGTAACAAGCGTGTATACGTGACTATAACCAAGGAAAATAGTGTATACATGGGTTCCTTTGGAAAATAGAGGAGGTATACGCGATTTTGTATAGACTAAGTTGCATATGGAAACAAAGATAAGGGAAAAATAAAAATTCAATCCTGATTAAGGGACCAGGTCTTCTGTCTGATTGAAAAAAGACTTACTAGACTATAAAAAGTGGTAAACCTGTCAAGGATCCTATAAGACAGATAAAACAACCCAAACTAGGAATTACATGAGCGTAATCCCCAGCAAAGTCGCCAGTTCTGTTATGGGTAATGTTACCCTCAGGTATTAGGTTGATAAACATTTACAGATCAGGGGCATTTCATCACAATAAGGACTCAACTAACCAACTCCTATGCTCTAAACTAGAAACTAAGGGTTGCAGACCTTACCCATTTATCCTTTGGTTGTAGTAGATCTTGTGGGGTTCAAACCCCCTACAACATCTCGTGCTCTGGAACCTACAAACCAGCAAATAACAAGCACAAAAACCTAGTTGTACAACATATATAAGTTCTAGATGTTAGCGAAAGCATGCATAATCTCATAAAAATAACAATAAATGAATTATTTAAGATCATTACACATGTATAAGAGATTAATGACAAGTGAACATCAGGAACAAGATGGCACTTCTTTTATTAATGACATGTACAGTAAAAAAATGTGGAGAGATCACCTGAAATCTGCCACGGCCTTCGAGCATACCGTCCTCTGAATCCGTCCAGCCCTAGACTCACAAACTTCTTCCAAGAGTAGTGCACAATGGATGTCACATAGGATGAGTGACATCTCAAGGAAACAAGGGTTTCCTGAAAATATGGGAAGTGCAGGAGGTAGAGGGAATATATCAGACTTGGATAAGGCTATAACAAAGTATAATATCTATAATTCTCTCTCTTCCTCCCTTAGTCCATTCCTTTGCGGGATATTTATAACTCCTCAAATTAGTTTTTTCAGTTGGGGAACACTTAAGCCACGAGCTGGGGTAGTTGAGTTACAGGAACAACCGTAAAACTCGCCTCAAAAGTAGGGAAATTTTATATTTTTTAATGTTTATAAAGGCATACGTTGTTCTCTATGTATGGAATTGCATGTACACGTGGAAAAGTCTAGGAAGAGTCGCGTATAGGTTTTAAGAAACTATTTTTTAGAGAAATATAACCAAGTCTGAATGGAAGGGTTGCCCAAGGCCAATGCATAAGTCATCAAGTATGTAATGGTGATAAATGATGTTATAACAACTGTCTTAGTTTGTTTTTCTAGAGTTTTCTTGAAGTTAGTAATCCACTTTACATTTCATTGCAAATGTCTGAATCTTTGGAACCATTCGTTGGGTATGCTGATGGTGCTAGTGTAGTACGCAAAATCTATCCTCTGTAGCGTGGGCCATTTTCTCTTTGAACGATGAGTTAGTGAGTTTTCAAGGGATTTGTATCGGTCGATCTACAAACAATATCACTGAGTATAGCACATTGATCGAACTTCTCTCTGATTCCATTTCATTTGGTATCAATTGCATCATCATTAGGTTAGACTCACAACTTATGGTACTGCAACTTACTAGTGTTTATACTGTCAGAAATCCAACACTGCATCGTATGTTCCTAAGATTTTGACTTTTGGAAAGAAATTTTGATTTCATTCAATATCACCACATTTCCAGAAACTTGAAGACATTAACTGATTCTTTAGAGAATTATGTTATAAACAGAAATTTGCAACACATGTAAAGATACATTCACATAATTGAATAGGATTGCGCAATAAACATAGGAAAACACTGAAAACAAATAGATAAATAGTTATAGGTTTTTACAAAATTTGTGCCCAAGACACATTGGTCATCCAACCTCAAAATGTATGCAACTTGTCAAAAGTGGTGCTCATGATAACATGTTACTGATCTAGCTATCCTATGCAGTAACTGCATCCAATGGTTAGGAACGCCAATAGTATGGCGCTACAGTCACATGGGTAACTCTTCGATCCGAAAATCAGGAATCCCGAATTTCAACCCTTGTATGTGTTGTTGAATCTCAGAAAGAGTCTCAATGTAATGTTCCAAAATTTTCATGAATAAATTGAAACATTAATTTTTGCTCATATTGTATAGTAGGTGAGTAAAAAGGAAGAGGAGGCCTCTTAACATGAATAAAACCCTTCCTAATGTGAAAAGGGAACCATGGAGCAGCTTATTTTACACCTCCTAGTGTGAAAAGGGCCAATTTTATGAGGACAATGTCAAGTTGACCAAGTCAACCAGTGCAGCCTAAGGAGGAGTAGCTTGCCTAAGAAGATAGCGCAGTTTTGGAGGGAAGAGATTCAAATGAAGATGGAAACCCTAAGAGGTGGGACCCAAGGTGAGAAGACTCACCAAAAATAAAAGGAGGGCATAGCATCAAAGGGCATTCATTCATGTATTCAGATATTTTGGTCTAGATACCATTTTCATACTTCAGCTGTTTAGCCAGAGTTGCTGCACTGCTTAGTGCAAAGAATTCCCGTGCGGGAATTCCATCCTCTCTTTGGATCAGCTTGCTTAAGTGATCAAGAGAGAAGGATTTCAGCTTCATTTCTATATTTGGCTTGAGGAAATTCATCTACATTCAGCCACAGCACATTCATCTTTAGAAACTGCGTCCTTCATGCAAAGGCAACAACAGCAGTGTTGCATCCTTTGATTTTGTGTTATCTCTTGAAAAGGAGGTGCTTATTTCCCTCCGGGAGTTTGGTTAGAGAGGCCTTTGGCCCTATTTTTGTATTATTCATCCATAATATGATCTATTCAGCCAATATTAATATAGATTTGCAGCAACTGCATTATTTTATGCAGTATTGCTTATTTCATGCATTTTGCCGGAAATGTTGCTAGGAGCCTTGTCTCTTCTGTATAAGTGTTTAAACTTTCATTTCTTTGTTATGTGATTAATATAAGTTGTGTATTAGACCTTTCTCATCATTCGTTTCAGAAACCCCTTCAGAAAATACGCTCTCTATGCTTCATAAAAATCTGCATACTCCAAGCCTTGGGAAATCAGGGTTTTAAAGCCTAGTTTGGGAAGGAGAAGTTGCTTAACCAAGCTAGAATTATTTTTTTCAGCTGAAATTCAGAGCATAGGTCCCTCTTGACCTAAGCTATCATATCCAACCACTTCTCGCCCTTATTTTCACGCAGATATCTGAATATACTCAATTTAGGGCCAAAATCATCACTTTTCCCCACCTTTTTGCCCATAAAACGTTGTATAAAGATGTTTTTGTTGTATTAACTGAAGGATTTGTTATTTAATATCTGTTATGAAATTATTTGATGCTGTATCACCATTTTTTTGTCAAATATTTCTCATTTCCCCAATTGGGAATATTACACTCAGCCATATCCAAATCCTGAAGGAATGCTCCCCCGACATCCCTCTCTGCTAGCTCATCTACTTCCTGCTTTGGCTGTCCCACTGGTTGAACTCGACCTACATATGCATTACATCAAAACTTTATTTTAGTATTGGGAAAACATTAAAATAAAAAAACATGTATAAACCATAGAAAAATAAAAAAACATGATCAAAACATTCTTACCAATTGCACCCCACTGAGCGCCTTCTGGTAAAAATAAATCTGGATCTCCTTAGAAGCCGATGCTTGCATATGCATATTCATCGATAGCGATATTCTGTCGCTTGAAACAGGTGAAGAATGCAGTCGAGAACACAATGGTCGATTGACTAGCATGTCTAGCCATTAGTTTTACCCATCTCTACATCCTTGGATCTATAGGGTTAGATATACCCCGCGTCACATGCTGAGGCTGCATCAGTGGAATCTGATCTAAGGAAAAAGAAATGAGGATCGAACCATAGTTGAAATTTTTCTTCCTTCCTCCCTTTGCCTTGCTCAATTGTTCTTGCATTTGAGAGAGTACAGCTTCAGCCCAATTGAAAACTTTTGGTTCCATACACTCTAGTGCATACTACATGTAAGATCTGTTTGCTACGTGTAGTGTAGCAGTGGCAGCAAGATTTTCAATTGTGAATAAGATGGTTCTCAATGTCAAATCATGAACATCACAGATGTTTATTTCCCATCTTTGCTAGGTTTTGCCCCTAGATAGCAATACTGGAATGCATAATCTCTCATTGTCTCTCCTCCGACAGCAAACCCTAAGAGAGAAATGGGTAGGCCTCTCCTCGACAAACTTGTGAGAAAATAGATATCCTCCACTAAAATTGGGACCACTTTGTCCCCAATATGAAATGCCTCAATCGCTGGATCCCATGCACGAACAAGGAACTCCAATAGTTCCATCTGTTGCCTCATACCTAATAATCGAAAGTACTTTAGCAACCCATAGTCACTAAGGGCTCTTACAGTACCTAAATCATTTAGGGAAATCATGTTTTGTTCCTTGTGTTCTCTTTCCCTCCAAGTAATTGTCATTTTGGTCTATTGAATCCCTGAAACACAACCATAAGACTCATAAGGACCCATTTCATGCAAAAAACTAGGTAAAATTTGGGCACATTGCAAAGAACAAAAATTTGAATTTCACCCAACACACCCTTGGTCAAGGGATGGTGCATTGCAAGTGCACCTGCCCTTCATTTCCAGTTCACTACAACACACCTTTCGACATTCAAGGGTGCATTGCCGTGTTTGAAAATTAAATTTACCTTAAGGGGCCCAAATCTCTAAAACTTTGCAATGAAATGAAGCAAAAAATACTACTAAAGGAAAGAGGAGGTTTATGGCACCAATCTAGATCAAATGACGAGGAAAACCGTCCATAGAATCATTCACAGTAAACAACTAAAGTTCACAGGCAAAAACATATTCAGAGCTCCAAAATGCAAATGGTAACTTTCAAAATGGTAAAAATGAATAGTAAAACTCTTTTAATTAGTCATTTGATTATTTTCAAATCATATTTATTGTTGTGACTATGGTTTTATTCATTTTTTATCATGAAACATGTATTTTTAATCCATTTGATGTTGTTCTGAACATGTTTACAACTTATATATCAGATTAGTCGTGCACACTTATTCAAGAATGATTAGACCACAAAGCATACTTTATCCTTATTTTTTGAGCTTTGATAAAAACGAAAAAGGACATGAAGTGCACTTTTATCTCTTTTTTGAGCTTCGATAACAAAGAAAAAGGAACCCCTGGAGTCTTCTTTTATCTTTTTTCAGACTCCATTAATATGGAAATATTTCCGAGCACTTGTCTTTTTGAGCTCGTAAAAGTAAATGAATTGACATCTACTCGGTATAAATTTAACCCTTTTCCGTACTGAGATAGATTATTTACGAAAAAGGAAAACTTTATTCGAACATGGCTAAGAGGTTCTCTCAGATATCATTTTACACTTTTCGGATCTTAGCGACAAATTTATGAAAAAGGACTCATGGAGTTTTCTTTTGTCCTTGTTTTCAAACTCTCTAAATATGAAAAAGGACCAGGCTGTCACTGTCATTAGGCTAGTTAAAACATAAAATAGCAACAGGCTTGTCGATCATGGAAAGAATCGAGTTTCATTTATCGCTAGGCTCGTTAAATTATTAAATAGTGATGCATATTCACCTGAAGGGTTGAATTATAGATCAAGCATATGTTATCCTCCTCGAGCTTGTTAAAAAATAAAGAGGTACTGGTCGACAAATGACCGGGGAAAATTTGGGAAAGTGAACATAACTTTTAAGGTAGTAGGTCACTCTTGAACATGACACTTCACTCCATCATTGTGACTTTTGGGTTGGGTAATCTTGTTAACGGTTCATTCATACCTATGGTTCATCATACCTTCACTTCGGTTTTGGGTCAATGCTGCCAACTCATTTCAATGTCGCCGATATGCTCAAGAGAAGTCATCCAGTGAATACTCATCCTTCTGCAATACTCATAAACCTTCATTCTCATGACAATCATCCCTAAACATTTCTATATCAAGTCACATTTTGTCTCCGAAATCAGTAACTCCTGTTTCACGATAAAGTGGCTTCCCATCGAAATCAACTCATCATCTAGGAAGTTTACTTAGAAACATCATCTTCCAGTACCATGAGGCTTGTTACAACATCGACAAGATCCTCGCTTTTGGACCTTTGACTGAAATATTTTGTTTGGTGTTCAACATCAAATCATCTATTCATGCCTTAAGAAATGTATTGCAGTACCTTGAGAGCCATTAACATCAATGGTGGTTCTCTCATGTTTGTTAACAACTCACATCATTGGCTGGTAATCAAGTGATGTCTTACCATGTTCGACTACAAGTCATATATTTACATGGCTAGACTCATACCCGAATGACCAAGTGAACGAGATAAAAAGACCTCGAATCTAGTTTCAGTCATCCAGGCTGCAATTTCAGGATTGTTGTATACATCATATGTACGGTGACCTTACATACAGATCGTCATCCGAACATGGGCCTATATCTGTAGGCATGTCTGTATTGGGCAACATTCCAATGTAGATGACTTTCTGCACTATGTACATGTTATTAGATAGTTTATGTGTTGAGCATGGGAATGCCTCCCTCAGCAATTCGTGATCAAAATGAAATTATCATGATGTAATGTATTGTAAGATTGATGTAGGTCGCAACTCCACTTCAGTTCCAACTCATCACATCGTAAAGCATCTCATTCAAAAATATTGTTATTATTTCGACTTCATGCTTTAGAGGGAAACTGTTATAGGTAAATTTGGGCATCATCCCCATGACCAGGTCAAACTGGACATCATCCCCAGGACCAATGAAATAGGGTCTATCATCCCCTTACATTTCAGTTGCTATATGCCCTAAGAGAAGAACAAATCATTCATGGTTTCTATTGTGATTTTTCCAAGGTTTTAAGTATATGTTATATCAATTATGAACTCACCAATGCTGCCTCTAAAGGGAATAACTACGTTACATATGCAACATCCTCCATTCAAGGGTGCACTGCAATGCGCTTCCTGACTTTCAAGAGTGCATTGGTCACCTGGGAGCAGAATTCTCATTGTTTCGGGAATCTCCACATGGCCAGTGCCTTCTAGAAGAGTCCATGTGTGTCAAACTTTGAATTCAAGTGTCCATCTAACACCTCTGAACTTGGGAACATGTCTTGCCTATTATTAGAAAGTCATTCATTAAGAAAATACCATCAATTTCCCTATAAATTGAGCACAGATCCTAGTGCTAGGGAAAGAAAAATTTTAGTATAGAATGTTGGAAATATTGTCATTGATGGCAAAGGAGCAGAAAGGAGTAACACTAGAATTATTAATGATAGCAGAGGAAACAGAGAAGTAGTTAAGGCAGCAAAAGGAGCTCAGGAGAGATCAGCGTGTGAAAAAAGTGCAATAACCAAAAGAACAAGCTCAGGAGAGATTCGCAGAAGCAGCAAAGAAGCATAGGCAGCATAGGCAGCAGAGGTAGCAAGGGTAGTTGAACAGTGAAGGCAAAGGTGTGCAGCAGAGGCAGCGAAGGCTAAACCTCGTGCACATCTTATGAGCATGGTTAACGTTGATCTGGGATCAACGGTACCGCGGGGGCACAAACAGCTCGATGGTTAACCCAAGGGGGTGCCTCCGTAGTTGACCCGCCCATCATGCATTGGCCGCAAATCGATGGTTGTCATTCACTGTGGTAGCACATGCCTGATGACCATTCCGTACCAAGGAATGCCTCCGCAGTGCCATGAACTAGGATCCGCTTTCCTAAAGACCAAAAGCATAGTTGTGGACCGAAGTGATCAACGGATGAGATTAAAGGAGATTGATGGCAGAGATTATATCGCAATCAAGTGGGACCTGATCGCATATCGGACATCGCAAGCTCAGGAGAATAAGTGCTTGAGAATCTGGTTGAATCGTCGAAGCGCAAAGTGTGATAATGAAGTGGCGATGCAATGCGATGTGAAGATGTGATGCGAAGGGACACATGGCGGCACAACGCAATATCGCACATCAGCGAAGGGAAGTTTATCGCATACCGTGAAGTGGCGATGCGATGCAATGTGAAGATGCGATGTGATGCGAAGTTCATCGCATATCACAATCGGGGCAGGAGGAATATCGCATATCAGGAGATCAAATGGACGAATGCACATTGGGTAACATGATTCGCCAAAGTGCGATAAAGAGAGCGGACACGATACAGATTGAAGCTGAAACCTAAAGCATTTCAAGTCTGGGAGTATGGGATTTCCCGTTGTTAAATCACATCGGAGAACAAAGGACCATTAGAACATAAAACGTTAAAACCTACGGGCAAGCAAAATGTGATGCACTATGATTGGTCACTGCGTTGTGGGACCCTTTAACCAAAGTTAAGTCCGGGGCTAAGTGTTTTATGAAGAAAACCATGGAAGTGGAGATCGACTCGGGTTACAAAGGAAAGACCTGAAAATATGAAAAATGACCTGGAGCATGAGCAGAACAGTGTGATGAAGAATTGACCGTAGAGGCATGTAAATCATCGGCAATGGTCAAAAAATATGTGGAACCAGAAACGACAAATAAGCGGAACAGTGAAGGCAGGATTACAAAACTGGTAAGTGTTTATCACACCGCTTTTGGAAGATAAGTGGTAAAAGGTGAAACAAACACGATAATGTTAAGAGGGTGATGCATGGCATTCTAAAACCACCTATTTCGCATAAGTTGGGAACAGTTAAATAAAATGCAACTTTAGGTGCGAATTCCATCGGATTGGAAAGTTAAGAAAAGGCGGAGTCCGATGACCGTCCGATTGATGAAAGGTTGATATGCATGTGAACGCAGCACAAAAGACACAGGTAATGGAAGAAACAGAACAATTATGCAGCAGAGCTAGAATATAATAACAGAAACTAAAAAGACAGTGACAGCAGCAGAAAAGATGAATATATGGCGAACCAAGAGCTGAAAGGGCTGAATTGAAATATTATTGTATCTGTAAAGGTAAATGATTTAATTATTTTTATGGTATGTGATGCAAAGGCAAGTCTCCGTAGGCAAAGAAAAACTCCAATTTAATTTTGAAATGAGTAGACAGTGTTGTAACCTCCTGAAATAATGAACGAGAAAATGACATGGTGGAAGGCAAAGAGTCGTGCCTGTTCACTTCATATTCCCTGTAGAATGAAAACAGTCATAAAGCTATCTGTATAAAACATGTAATATCGGTATGCATAGGGATGTTAGAGAGTGTAAGAAGAAGGAGCAGAGAGAGGAGTTGTGAAGATCTAGAGATCATATAAAGCAAATTTGAAGGTTGGAAGGACAGCAGTAAAGAAGGAGAAAAGCAGAGCTGATATCCAGGTAAATTAGCATATGATTTTATTGTACAGTGAGGAAGTTGGTGCTTCCATATCACGTTGTAGCTTGATAGATGTCCAGTTGTAGCTGGCTGAGGTAGGAGCCTCCTGTAGGTTGTAGCCTGCAGAAAATAGATGGGAGTTGGAGCTTCCTTGCAAGTTGTAGCTTGCATAATTGAGGTAGTAGCCTCCTGTAGGTTGGAGCCTACAGAAAATCAGTGGTGAGAGGGAGTTGAAACTTGCCTTTGCATCACAACAATAATAAAATGTGGTTCTCCCTTATGGGTTCCCACTTATATATGTTGTCTATGTGCATGATGATTATGTGTTGATATTATGTATTTAATCTGCTTAATACTTTCTGCTCACTTGTTAATATTGTTGTTCCATTGTATATTAAATTGATCACAAAATGAAGATGTAAATAAGTGTAAAAAAAAGTTTTTAAAGACCATGACTGCATTAAACTGATTCACCCCCCCTCTCAGTTTAACTAAGGGTTCAAAAAAGAAATGTTGTTGGATTCTCATTTGAGAGATTGAAAATACTGATGTGTTGCTGGTGTGATGTTGGATGTGATGAGGCTGGGATGAAGCTGGATTTGGTGATATCAAAGCGGTCACTGGTTGTAACCTCCCCCTTCTACTCTTTAATAAAGATTGTTGTTCACTTTCCCATATATGTATATGTTTATGTTTCTATTTCTTATGAAATTGACTCTTGAATGATATATATGTTTCACATCTAATTGATTTGAGTGATTAAGATACGTAGGCATTTGTATATTGCAATATGTTTGTTGTTCTCTGTTTATGCTTGCAGGAATCAGTCTGGCGATATGAGTTAGATTGAAGGCTACAACAAAAGCGACAGAAGGAGAAGAAAAAGCGCTTGGATCACAAGTAGGTTCTTCTATCATTATGTGTGTCTATTTATTTTAGAGAAAGTGATAGCAAAGTCTTTCATTTGTTGTTCTAAGTGCCTAGCACCACACTTAGGGAATTTGATTTATCCATAGATCATAATTCTGCATAACAAGCATGTCGCAAATATTAGACATAGGGGTTCCCACTCCTCAGCCATAGCTAAGCATGCAAAGAAAACTAAGCACCATATCTACATTGAGGAGTCTCATGTAATTGTTAGAGTGGATCATTTTCATCATAGGAAGTTACGGAAAGCCATTGAAATAGAAAATCATACGAAGAATCTCAATAGGGATGATGGCTGGAAGTTAAGTAGAAGTTGGACTCCAACCCTATCTTTTGGATGTCTCGTTTTGGTTTAGTTTTGTGCTTTAATTCTTTTAAGTTCTTATTTTATTTCTTATATATATATATATATATATATATATATATATATATATATATATATATTATTTATTAACATTGTTCTAATAATTTATTTTTAAAATTCTTTTGACTATATTGTTGAATATGATTAAGTATTTAAGATGTGTAATGTGTTAGGAATTTTGCTTCTGTGATCCATAAATTGTGATTGAAATCTTTTGGTGAAAATCACATCAAAATAGATTTGGTCGACGCGTTTTGAACCAGCCAGTGTGGTTCATCATCAAGACAAGATGGAAAATCTAATCAAGTAACCCCTTTAAATAGAAAGTAAAGCTCCCACTAGCTATTTGTAAAATAACAGCTAGTTTGACTCAAATAGTAATAGTTCAAATATTTATAAAAAATATAAATAATAAATAATAAAAATAAAAATAAATAAATAGATCAAATGATTAAAGTTTATAATTAAAATTTTATATAATTATATTTATTTTAATAAAAATAATAATTAATAATTTAATATATTTTTAAAGAATAAAATAATGGTTTACTATCTATATATTTTTTATAATAATTATTTATTTGTTGTTATTATTATCGAATAAATTAAATGTTAAAAATAATTAAATAATATCTATGTTTTAATTTTATAAATTTATTATATTTTTAAAAACTCATCAAACAGTGATCTTTTTATAATTAATCTTAAAAAAAATAAAAAAAAATAAATAGAGAGATTCAATAAAATAAAGAAATAAATAAAAATAAAATAAAATGAATAAATAAATAGAAATAAATCAAAGATAAAAATAAAAATAAAAATAAAATAGATAAATAAAAATTTGATTAAATAAATAATAAAAATAAATAAATATATATATTAATAAATAATAATAATAAATATATATTATAATATATTAATTATAATTAATAAATATTTAATATAAATATAAACATATAATAATATTAATTATAATTAATAAATATTATATATATATATATATATATATATATATATATATATATGCTTATTTTAAAAACCAAACGTCCGAGAGAGGACGATGGGCTAAAGACAGATTTCACTGCATGATAAAGAAAGAAAGAAAGAAAGAAAGAATTTTTAATGTCCACGAGGCTAAAAATAGCCTATGGGACAGTGAAATGGCAAGTGACAAGGTGATCGCCTAAAAATAGAATTCATTGCATGATAAGGAAAGGAAGAGTCTAACAATCAGGCGTGACGTGGCATCCGGATGAGAAATGACAAGGTGACGTGGCATCTCTAGTCACTAACGACCAAGTGAAAATTAATTAACAATCCAGTTCAACAGCTGTCTCATCCTCTCGCCTTTTGTTGGACCGTCCTTCTGCATGTCAAAGAGAACACTTAACCCACGAGGAAGGGGTCCCACCCATGATAACGTCCACACTTTACAATTTATTTGGGTCCCACGAGGAAAGGGTCCCACTCATCATAACGCCCACACTTCAAAATTTATTTGGGTCCCACGTGGCCTTTCATACGGGAGTCGGCCGTATGTTGACTCGACTGGGACCCACGTAGGATACCCCACAAATCAAATTCTTTGTCGCTGACTGTGAAATTCAGTGCCCCGACCTTTCAAAAATGCTGCTCGTAAATTTGGCCTCGTCCTCGACATAAGGACCCCACACCCTCCGCGGCAATGATAACAATGCCGAACTAGGCCTGTCAGTTGCTTACGTGTCCCATTTTTATATAGGCTTCTCTCTGGCCGACGTTCCATAATGCAATTCCCTTTTGCCAACTGTACTCTTCCGACTATACGGACGGATAACAAAGAATCTACTTGTGTTAGACACTAACTGTGGTTGAAGCCTTGTCTGACCGCGGTTAAAGAACACAAATATTTGGTCACTTAAAACTTTAGGTAAACTATAGTTAGTGTGCCCTTCACATCTTAGGAGATTTTGGTCCGTCTCGTGGGGGTGAGTCCATAAACGGACACGTGGCTGTTGTTTACATTGGCGTTGTGTGAATGGCAAGTGGCAATGGCTTGGTGGGCGTCATTATTATGTCCCTTCAATGAAAAACAAACCATTGAAACCAATCCACTAGTGCTCAGGCAAGCCAAAGATGAGCCTCTAAGATCCTAACCAATTGTTGTTGTGTAGTGCTTTTGTCACAAGTTTATGATAAGCCATACATGGTGTTGGCAGCGTTTTGTCTTGACTTCATTATGATCACCTTTTTCCCAGTGTCTTGTATTTTCATCACGTTGATAAGATATGAATAATTATTTTTTCGTAACTTTACAAAGAATTATATATTTAAAATAATTTAAAAAATTATGATTTTATTAAAAAATATATATTAGATTTTATGAAAAAACAAAACATATTATAAATATGTTAGATTTAAGATTTTTGTGATCTATAATGTAGATGAAATGTCTTTCAGATTAATCACATCATTAGGATTTGGTCATTAAGATCACATCATTAAGATTTGATCATTAGGACCAAATCTTAATGATATGATTAATTCGAAAGACATTTCATCTATACTATAAACACATAAAATCTAGTAAAAATATCTTATTTTAATTTTACATAAAGTTATGATGATGATGATTAACTTCCATTAAGATTAATATGGTCCCTTAAGAAAGTAAGAGATTAATTGAGATTCTTTAAAATTTTATTTCTATGTTTAAAATGGAGGGAGAGAAGTGTTCCAAGACTAATATGGGTAATCCAAGAGAAAGTGTTTTTCATGTTTCAACCCTCTTAGTATTTCAAAGGTTACACTCTTTCGTTCCCAGGTGTTTTGGGAATAGACCAACTAGGCCACTCATATAAACCAACATAGATCCATCTTAAGCACAGATCTAACATCCATCTTAAGCACTAATCTAACATGAACCTAGAGGAATCAAATTTCTTTAGGTGCAATTTATTTTACACTGCAAAAAAACAATGTAATTTTTAATGTTTAGATTGTATTTTTGAACGTTATAAAGTTAAAATAGTTTTTTTATTATTAATATATTTTTAAATATATGTCAATATTAATTCATATTAAAATATTTTAGCATTGTATATTTTTTCTATATAACATTAAAATATTTTCTTTTAACGTTTTTTTCTCTTCGTCTCTCTCTCCCTATATATTTAATTGACATCAAGTACTAAAATATTTTTGAAGTATGGATCTCTGCTTCCTGTTGTACCAAGAAACAGTTGTAGATCCAATGCTAAAGACCCCCCCTGATGTGCTTTTTCTGTCCGTTGGACTTCCAGCCCAATCTGCATCTGTAAAGCCATGCAACTTCACTCCATCCATCTGTCTGTACCATAAACCATACTTTGATGTTCCCCTCAGGTATCTCAGGACATGCTTCCCTGCCTTCCAAAAGAGCTTGGTAGGTTTAACCATAACTTGAATCAACTGGTTAACCACATAGAAGATGTCTGGTCTCGTGTTCACTAGACACATTAGCAAACCCATTAATTGTCGATAGACAGTAGCATCCTCCGCCTCTCCAGAAGTAGCATCATTTTTCCTCCAGTTTCATGGAAGAGGAGTGTCCATGGGTTTGCAGTCCTCCGTGTAAAACTTACCCATTATCTCCCTTGCATACTTGCCTTGAGACTCAAAAAGTTTACCATCTCACTGCCATATTTCCAATCCAAGGAAATAATGAAGGAGGCCCATATCCTTCATTTCGAACTCCCTTGCAAGATCCTCCTTGCATGAGTGTATCAACTGCTCATCACTAGTCAATATTAAATCATCAACATGAAGGAAAATTATTAAAAGCTTACCCTCCATCACAATTTGGTATAGGTTTGCATCTGCTTCACTTTTGGTGAAGCCTAGTCCGATGAAATACCTGTCTATCCAAGTGTACCAAGCACGGGGTGCTTGTTTCAGCCCATACAACGCTCTTTTGAGTCGACACACATGCGACTCACTGTTGAAGAACTCGAAACCTTCAGTCTGCCTTATGTACACCTCTTCCTCAATGATCCCATTGAGAAATGCAGTTTTCACATCCATTTGATGAATGCGCTAGCCCTTCTGTGCTAAGAGAGAAAGGATGGTCCTTATGGAAGAATACCTTGCAACATGTGCAAAGGTCTCTTCAGAATTTATCCCCTCGATTTCTGAGAAGCCCCAGGCCAAAAATTTGGCCTTGTATTTCTCCACACTCACATCATCAGCTTGCTTTACCTTGTAGTTCCATCTCAAACCTAACATTGATTTATCAACCGGCCTTGGAACAATTTTCCAAGCACTGTTTTTGACAATGGAGTCATACTCCACCATTGCATCAACCCATGTGGGCTCCTGCACTGCTTCCTGAAAGGAAGATGGTTCAGTCACAATACATTCACTCATGAGAGCCATGTATCTAGTAAATCGGTCAGGAGACTATCTTTGTCTCCACTGTGAAGTAGGGGCTCCTACATTCTATGCAGCATCAAGTCTTAGCCTATCATCTTCCGTGGTATGCCTTCTGCCATTTCTGATGGATGGATATGCGTGAGTGGCCTCCTCCACTCCATGAACCTCCTCATCTGGTTGATCCACATCTTGAGACTCATATTTGGGAACCAGCAGTTACTCCTCTGCATGCAAGTCCAGCTCCCTCTCAAGCGACAACCACATGGCTTTACCCTCATCAAATTTTATATCCCGTCGCATAACAGTCATTCTATTGATTGGAAAATACACACGATAATTATAGGGTGTTTTTGTGTACCCCACAAAAATCCTAACTTTAGTAGTCGGCTCCAACTTCTTCCTGGCATCCTTGGTCACATGCACATAAACAGATGAGCCAAAAATCTTAAAGCGTGAAACATCTAGTTTCTTACTAGTGAAAGATTCTTCAGGTGTACTCATGCCAAGTACTCTATGAGGACAACGATTTGCACATAAACCGAAAAGTTGCATGCTTTCGCCCACAAATGCATTGGAAGGCCCTGATCATGCAACAGCGCTCGTGCTACACCCACGATCGTTCTGTTCTTACTCTCTGCGACCCCATTTTGCTGTGGGTTATGAGGCGCTATGAGTTCTCTTCAAATTCCTTCTTTGCTACAGAAGTTCTTGAATTCGTTAGAGATGTATTCTCCACCATTATCGCTCCTAAGAGCCTTCACTTGCTTCCCTGAATCTTTCTCCGCCAATGCCTTAAACTCACAGAACTTTGAGAATGTTTGATCCTTCTTTTGCATGAAGAAGATTCAACATTTACGAGAAAAGTCATCAAAAAATATTATAGAGTACTTATGTTTTGTTGTTGAAGAAACCGATAGCGTTCCACACACATCTATGTGAACTCTCTCAAGGATCCCCGAAGCAAGATTCTCCTTCTAATGAAAGGTGGAATTTACACACTTCCCCTTGGTGTAACCCTTGCACTGATCTAACTAAGCAAGTGTTCCCATTGGAAGTCCAGTAGATATTTGCTGCATGACTTTCAAGGCTCCATGATGAAGATGGCCTAATTTCCTGTGCCATAATTCACCCTCATCCCGACTCACCAATTTTTCTACCTTGCCCATCATGGAAGCACAACCATCTACCTCCAGCTTGTAGATATTCTTAGCTCGAATCTATATCATCTTGGCTTGAATTGTTGTTTTATATTGTAGGAAAGCTTTTCCATCACTAAAAACAACGTCATAGCCTCTGTCCTCCAACATTGCGACTGAGACCAAATTTTTCTTCAGACCTGGAACATGCATCACATATTTCAATTGAAATCGTTTACCTGACTCCCTTTGAAAGGTAATGGTACCAATCCCGGTAGCACTATACCGTCTGTCGTCACCCATCTCTATATGCATATGAAGATCTTTCTCCTCCAAGTCACTGAAAAGTTCCTTATCTCCCATCATGTGAAAGGAAGCACCACTATCCAAATACCACACTGATCCCAATGCACTTGACAAAATGCATGAAATCAAGGATAAGTCAAGCTCAAATTGTGAGGCAAGGGCCTCACCAGCTATAGCTCCAGCAACCTTCTTTTTCTTCTTCTTTTGTGGACAATTAGTAGAAAAATGCCCATGCTCGTGACAATGACAACACTTCACCTTGGACATATCCAAATTTTTGCCTTTAGACTCGGATTTAGAATGGAATTTCTTCCCCTTCCCCTTCTTCTCCTTGGCAGCCAAAGCACAATCCTCTTCATCATCATGCTTTTATGTAGAGCCATCTCTGGTGTTCCACCTGAACTCCTCTTGCACCAGATCTGACCATAGTTGTTCCCAATTCGATTTTTTTTTCCCGGCCATTGACAGAGTCTTCGTAACTGTGCCAACTCTTAGGAAGTCCCAAGAGAGCCAAGCTCACCAACAAAAATCATTCCCACACTCCCCAATTCATCCTGACATTGGACAAACTTTGTGAGATACTTTGGAATGGTGTCGCCCTTTTCTATCTTGATCTTCCTAAGTTTATCTTTAAGCACCAATTTCCTATGGTCTTTGCTACTTTGGAATAGATCCGTCAAATGCTTTCACATAACGTATGGTGTGGCTTTCCCATGGAGGCTTGAGACAATGTGGTCTCGTACTCCCTCCAACAAGATCCTCCTCGCCTTTGCCACTTTCTTTTGCCATGCATCGAGATTGGCAACATCTTCAACATCTGGCTTAGGAACATATTTTTCAATGAATTCCTTCTAACCATTGTCTTCGAATACCGCCTCCATCTTGTCCTTCCAAGAAATGTAGTTCGAGCTGCCCTCAAGTGCATACTCTAACCTCAAGCCATTGAAATCCATTTTGATCTTGAACCAGCTGTAGCACCAAGAAAGACTTTTTGCAAATTTGAATTCTTTCCACCAACAAACTCAACTCCTGCTTCACTTCTGCAATTTCCTGTGCTCTGATACCATGTAGAAATTATACAATATTCATTCATATCTTGGATTCTCCCGATCTAAAAATGTGCTATTGTTAAATACATAATCGCTTGTACAAATATTTGCAGAATTAAAAAACACAATCGCCAATTACATAAGCATGAAGAAAGATCAATCAAACACAACAAAGATAATTTCCCGGCTAAAAACCCCACTATATTCTAATGTATATTATATCATGGATCATGAAACAATTACATACAAATCTCCAATCACAAGATCCCTTAGTACATCAACTAATTGTCTCACACCATCATACAAAAATTGGCAAATCACTTGCTCAATATACTGTCTTTAGACAACCTGCCTCCACTGCGCAATCCCTGCTGATAGCAATCCCTGAATGAATGAAATCTTCCTGCCTTGACTGCACAATCCTCATGGGCACATCCAACGTGTGTGTGGTTGCATGTGTGAAACCGGTTAATGTCACAACTGATAGTCAACTTCCCTTTCACCTATAACTCAACTGGATCTCCAATGGATTTGACATGCATGTAGTTAATAATAGTAAATCTTCAGTTGCATGTGAGACCATTGATTTTGAATTAATTAATAATTAATTCACTTGATCTCTCACTAGTGTATCTTTAGTTACAACTAGCACAAATGAGTTTAACTCACTTAACTGAGTTAAACTACTTACAACTTGCACAACTCATGCACAACTGCACTTCCAACTCTGTTACAACTTCGAATCACTCAGTTACAACTAAGTCAACTTGCATGTCCCACCAGCCAACCACTCAACTCGAAATTCACTTAGCTAACTGATTTGCCACTTCAGTTAACTATTTCCAAGTGCTCATTGAGAATATATTATAGTTTATAGTCCATCTAAATTAAGGGATAATAAAGATAGACATGCATCTATAAATAGACATGCATTCTATAAATAGATTATGCATACATCCATAAATAGACATACACCTAAAAATAGCTCGAGGCCCCATCCAAGTGTAGGTGTTTAATTTTCACTAGGATCTTCTTGTTGAATCTCAACAGAGAGGGATCAAGTTTCTTTAGGTGCAAACTTATTTTAGAGTGCAAAAAACAATGTGTAAATTTTTTATACGGTTTAAATTGTATTTTTGAATAGTATAGAAATTACATGATATGTGTATTGAGTCATTTTACCAAAAAAAATTTATTATCAATATATTTTTAAGTATACATCAATATTAATTCATATTAAAATACTTTATTCATAACTCACATTGAATATTTTATTCTATATAACATTAAAATATTTTCTTTTAACGTTTTTTCTTTCTTTCTATATATAGATATATATGAAGTTGATATCACATGTTAAAATATTTTTGAAAAGTATAAAGTTTATGGTTAAGAGCATGTGTTTCCTCCTAAGAGGTCACATGTTCAAAACTAGAGAGGGATAAAGTATGTAGGGATAGAGTATGTATGCCTTTGTAGAAGTCAAATCACTATGGATTTTCTGTTTTGAGAATTTTTTATTTTTACTTTAAGATGGATGGACATACTTACACATCGCCTTCCAATTAAATCACTAGTAAATATGGATGGGTGTCAATTTATAATAAGTATCAAAACACTTATTTCATTATAAATCTAGAGTTGCTAAAATAAAATAAAATAAAAATAATAAGAATTAATTATAACTTTATTTAAAATAATAATATCATTATTAATGATAAAAAGAATTAATATATAAGTTATGCTTAGTCTAAAAAACCACAAAATAATTCAGAAATTCGGTAAGATTATGAAAAATTTAGGGAGAAATTTTGGAAATTTGGGTTAACGGTGTCAAACTTCACGATTTTTGGTGCCCCAAGGGTTTTTGATGGTGCATCAAAAATCGATTCAAACACTCACACTACCTGATTTTTTGAATTTTTTTTTACCTAATTCCTCAACGGGTTGTGCTAGTGGGACTTGACAAAAATAACCCTATGTTAAAATAGAAAGTCTACATTATTATTTTTATTTTTAATAATTTTTGTTTGGTAGTTAAAGTAAAATTAAAGTAAACTTGAATTGGTCAAGTTATTGGTGGTTTTTGAGTTCCAAGTTTATGAGAACCCATGGTATTGCTCATGGTATTCATGTGGAATATAGCCTATTTAAAAGAGGAAATAAACCAACCTAGATCTATCTTAACTCCAAATCTACCAAGCACTTAGAAAGATCTTAGAAAGATCAAATCTCTTGAGATGAAAAAAATTGATCCTTCTCAACTCTTAGTAATTCAAAATTAAAATAAATCTAAACTTATTTCAATTTAAAAACAAATTTTAATTATTAAAAAACAATACAAACATAAATACATGTATTAAAAATAAAATAGAAAAAAAATTAATTAAAACTATTATTAAGTTTATTTATACCAAATTAAATAATAACACTAGATTATCTTAAAATAAAACTTAAAAAATACATTGTTTAATAAATTATGCATTTCAATATTTATATAATGATTTCAACCTAATCTTACAAACAAGTTAATGAAATGTTCATATTTGTATACCTTCTATTAGATTCCCGTAAAATAGTAAAGAGCTTAATGCAAATAGTTTCAATGTAATTAAGAAAGAATTATGTTAATTTAATTAATAAAATAAAATAATATTATTTATTTATTTATATTTTAATAATTAATTTTTATTTTATATATATATATATATATTTTAATGATACCTTTCAAACACAGTACCAAGAATAACACAAACTTTGATGATACCTTTCAAACGACAGTACCTATATTCTTGGGGAGTTTATATTTATATTATAGAAAATAATGTTTTATTTAATATTTTTATTGTGTTAAATTAATAATTATAAATAAAATAAGGCATTTATTTAAGTAGAAAGAAAAGCATGAAATGGGATAGTTAGTTTATTTTTATGAAGATTTTATATTCATATTATTTACTAGTGTTATAGTAAACAAGTGTAATAGTTGTAAAGTAGCATAGTTCTTGTTTTTACTGTTAATGAATTAATTAAAACAGTGTGGGGTTTGCATTTCATTGTTATTCAACAAAGTTTTCTGTAATTTGTCGTTATTCCTGTCTCCACATATTTTTTCACACTAATCACTTTTGCACAACTTAATTGGTATTTAATCAAATAAATGTTCTTTTGTACAAAATTTCATTTTGAATTCCGTGCAAGTAGATAACAGGAAAGAAAGATTACTATGTGGAAGAAAGCTCAATGTGTGGAAGTTCAACTCATTGTTCCAACCTCTTCACGTTAAAAATAACTTTTACAACTCTTAAACTTTCATTGTATGCACACGCATAGTCATGTCCACATAACTTTATTCATAGAAGTCGTTCGATTATTCCATACAAATAGTTTTGTGGTTATGACCAAAAGTGATTTTATATTGTTGCATATGGAAAAGAGGCATAATTACAATTGCGCTATGCACCACCAGTTTTCTTGGACAAACACATTGTAAAAACCCCACATAATGAAAATTAACATTTATAATCATTATTTTCTTTCACAAATACACTGTCTTCTACAAAGATTCATAGTTCTAAAATCAAAGCCCTATGCAATTGCTCCCTCTCACATACTTCATACTCCTCATAGTAAAATGTCTGCATAACGAAACATAATCATATTATGTCCTCTCCTGTACATAGGTCGTCGTCCATAAACATCCATAAGATATAAGATCGGGAAATATGTAAAAGTACTATATTTGTTGTGAAAATCCTCTGCAAAGATACATAATGATCCAGATTGGATCATTATATTTTTTGTCATCCATCTCTATGCATTCAGAGTGCAAAAAGTGGAGGAATCAACTCACAGGACCGTTTTTACCGGCGGGACCCAATTTAGCAAAACAAGGTCTGAAACATTCCAAGATCATTTTGATGCATCAACTGACATTTTTTTGGGGTAAAAATTTATCTCTTTAATGCCTCACCTTTTCATGCTATTATAAACACATAGATATTTCCAATGGCACAAGAAGCGCGTCAATCAGAGTATGTATGCAAAATTTATGCCACTCAGAAATTGACTTTCCTGTTTTCACACCTATAATTCAGGAGGATGCCACATCAACCCCCATTATTCATGGAAAAGATAATAACCACGTGTTTATGATATAAAAATACTCTAGAAGATTCTATATTGTAACTTTAGTTAAGAGATGATGTGGTCAAAATTAACCACTAGTAGGCTATCAGGTTGTGTTATAACCGTGCCATTAGGAGGAAGAGACATTCCATTGATTCAAGAGCATTTTGTTCCATAGATGAGTAAAGATAGCCCAAAGAGATAGGAGGTAGAACACATAGAGAGAATTTGTACACTATAGAAACCCATGGGCCACATACATTACTTCTTTATACCTGCAGCCATATTTTCTAGACAAAGAAATAGAGTGGAGAGGCCTCACCTTCTAGCTGTGTTTTCTCCCGAAAGGTTTTCCCAGAGCATATCTTGTGTCTTATGTGTGTGTGCATCCTTATTTTTTTGTTCTCTATTTTTCTGCATAATTTATGTTCACATGCATGCACTAATTACAGTTAAATTTACAGATCTACAAGTTTAATAAAACTGTAATAGTGTAAAAAGTCATAATTTTAATATATTATTATTATCAGATATGTTGTGACGAATTGTCCAGTGTAATATATTGTGTATTATGTGTGTTTGAGATCTATATTATCGTTCTCTATTTTATACATAATTTCCATTTGCATGCATGCACTAGTTGCAGTTAATTCTACAGATCTTAAAGTTTAATAAAACTGTAATAATGAAGAATTTTCAGATTTTTAACATAATATTATCAGATCTATTGTGACGAATTGTCTAGTGGAATATCCATGGAAGTTTATGGATCATTTGGTATCATAGCAAGTTTCTTTGGGTATTTTGTAGAGATTTTAATGATCTATATTGGTGGGGCCAAAAATTGTAAAAGCCTAATCATGGTTGACGAATTTGTAAACGAACCTCGTGATTCTGTAGAGGTGAAGTTTATGCGACTGGAACAAAAAGTCATAGATATCAACCGAAATGTAAGCCTCCTCGTGGCAGGCTTGAATAAAAATATGGGGATATTTGGAGAAGATGGGGGTTCGAATGCAAAGGAAAAACCAGAAGGGGTATTGAGAGATCGAGAAGAATTGGAGCACTAGTCGAAGAAAGAATCTGAAAAATATCAACCTGGTTTGAGTGCCATGAATAAATCCCTGTTTAAAATGGAAGCAATATTCGATATCAAGCCATATCATGGTGAGATAAACACTTTGGCACTGAACCATTGGTTGCAGCAACTGGAAGTTTATTTCAGTGTCCATCATGTTGAAGAAGGACTAAAAATCTCATTTGCATGGCTGAAATTGGAGGGCCATGTACTAAATTGAGGGGAGAGCCACACAAAAACCCTAAGGTTGGAGGGAGAACCTCTAGTGACTAAGTGAGAGGATTTAAAAACCCTCATTAATTCATAGTTTTATCCCATTGGGTACATGGAGGATCAGTGGATTCGGTGGCATTAGTTCAGGCAAAATCTGGGCCAAAGCGTGCAGGAGTACACCAGGGAATTTCAAAATATGGCTATAATGTTGGGTATCTCTCCAAAGAACCCACATGTACTCCCCAAGTATTTGTGGGGTTTGCACCGTCATCTGCTTGAGCAGGTGATTCTTTTCAAGCCCAATTCAGTGGATGAAGCTTGTGTACATGCACAATACCTAGAAAATATAGGCCTAAAGAGAGTGGAATCAAGTGGATCGAAGAAGGAGCAACAAGATGATTCTAAGGAGGGGAAGGAGAAGCAAAAAATGGGGAAAATATAAGAATACGACAACCACAACACACCAGTGAAAAGATCCTAACAACCACTACATCCACTTGAATATTGATGGTAATAAAGAGGAGAAGCATTGGACGTTGCATCCAGAGCTAAACCCATAGCTTGGATGTGGATGAGAAGATTGTCTGCACATTAGTATAGAAGAAGGTGAATCTGAGTAACCTTCAATAACATGAAGAGAATTAGAAATGGCCAAAATATTCCATATAAAGATACAGGTCAAGAAGAAAAAAATTGATGCTCTATTTGACTCAGGATCACAGGCGAATCTCATTGCAGCAGACCTGGTCAAGAAGTTAGGGCTGGAAATTCGTGATCATCCATATCCATATCCACTAGGATGGGTAAATAAGGATGCAGAGCTTAAGGTAACAAGACAATCTAAAATTAGATTTGCTATTAGTGTTGATTTTATTGATGAAGTAGATCTAGATGTGGTTCCCCTTGATGTGTGTGGAGTCATGTTTGGGACTCCATACATGTACTTGCATGATGCAATATTCATGAGGAGATCCAACTAGTACTAGATCGTCAAGGATGGAAAATTATTCATCATCTATTTGCATAAAGGCAAGTCGAAAATTTCGCTGGTAAGTGCCAACCAAGCCAAGAAATTGATCATTTCTAGAAAGAAATATGTTTTATTGTTTTTAAGAGAAATTTAGTCTGTAGAGGAGAAGAGGCAAGGCATCCCTGGAGGGGTGTACGAAGAAACATAAAAAGCAATTGGAGGATTTTTTACAAGCATACATGGATGTGTTCCAAGATACTAAAGGGTTACCACCTAAGAGAAAGGTGGAGCACGAGATCCAGCTATTTCCATACTTTGCATTGCCAAATATTGGGTTGTACAGGTAGTCTGTTATAGAAGCAAGTGAGGTGAAGAAACAATCGCAGCAACTGCTACAACATGGTGTCATTTGACCAAGTACATCACCATGTGGGTCGCCCATCATCATTGTGTCACAAAAGGATGGGACTTGGCAGATGTGTATAGATTACAGGGATTTGAACAAAATCATGCTCAAGAACAAATACTCGTTTCCCAAGATAAATGATCTATTGGATTAGTTGCAGCAAGCGAAATACTTCACCAAGCTAGACTTGAAGTATGGATATCACCATGTTCGAGCCAAAGAGGAAGATACTTGGAAGGTCGCCTTAAAAACCATACAAGGTTTGTATGAGTGATTAGTCATGCCATTTGGCCCATGTAATGGGCCAAATGTTTTGCCCTTTGGTTCATTTTTTATTTATCTATTTGGATGATATACTTGTATATTTTTCTACCTGGGAGGATCATATTTCACATTTAACATAGGTGCTAGAAACATTGAATAAGCACCAATTGCTAGAAAATTTCAAGAAGTGTGAGTTTGCGTAGAAGTATTTGGTGTATTTGGGGTATGTGATTAATGGAGGGGAGATGAAAATAGATCCTTCCAAGATGGAGGAAATCATGAAATGGCCAATGCCTACTAATGTTTCTGAATTTAGGAGTTTAATTGGGGAAATATAGTACTTGAGGAAATTCATAGCCTCATTTTCAGCAGTAGAAACACTGCTTCGCACCATAAGAGAAAGTGGCAAGAGTTTCCAGTGGGGAAAAGGTCAATAGAAGTATTTTGAGGAGTTATATAAGAAGATAAGTCAAGCACCAGTTCTAAAATTACCAGAATTGCAATGACCCTTTGAAGTGGGTACATATGCAAGGGTATGCTATGGGCGGAGATATCTTGATGCAAGGATCAGTAAGGCCTGCATGCTACAATTATGAAGTATTTCATGAGGAAATTCTTAACTAATCTACCTACAACAAGGAGCTCTATGCCATGGCGTAGGCTATGAAGAAGTGGAAGCACTATATAATGGGAAAGGAGATAGCAATCCACACATATCACCAGTCGTTACAGTACTTATAGGCCCAAAGTATGCTACAATAGACCAGACATTACAAGTGGATGGGGTTTTTACAATAGTTTCATTTGGTGATCAAATATAAGAAGGGAAGCAAAAAAATGTTGGCCAACATGATTTCAAGTCCAACCACATCAAATAGTACAACCTTGGGGACTCTTATGCATATGGAGCCATTTACCTATGATTCATACAAAGAAGCATATTCAGAGGAAGAGGACTTCAAGGAGGTGTATTAATAGTTGCAGAGTCAAAGTCATGTGCACGATGGAGACAACACTCTTGACTACCATCTACAAGATGTGTTACTCTACAAGCTAGATAAGCTATGTGCTCCTAAAGGTGAGTGATTTCAGCTAATTAGAGAGGTTCACACCTCCAAGGTTGCAGGGCACTTTTGGGTGGGGAAGACCATGGCTAACTTGTAGAGTTATGTGTATTGACCCACGATGCAAGAGCAGGTAGTGAGGTTCATAAGAGGATGTATGTGTTTTTGTATCGACAAGCTTAATAATAAGAAAGATGGTCTGTATCATCCCTTACCTATACCTACCCGTCCTCATGAAAGCATTTCCATGGATTTTGTGGGAGGATTATCGACAACCAGGAAGGGAAATTACGGCTTGTTCATGGTAGTTGACAAGTTTAACAAGATATGTGTTGATGCGTTGCAAAAATACTATCAGCGGGAAAGAAGCAACAAAAATGTTCTTTGGATAGGTTTGGGTGCGCTTTGGGATACCAAGGAGCATCATTCCAGATAAGGATACAAGATTTATCAGTGCATTATAGACTACATTGTGGCGGAATATGGAAATAAAGTTGAAGAGATCTACAACATTCCAACCACAGAAAAATGGGTAGACAAAAGTAGTCAACATTACTTTGGTGAAAATTATGAGAGAATACAACCAAAATCATATGAAGACCTGAGATGGAAATATGGTATATATACAACATTCTTACAACAGAGCAATCCAAACTTCTACATGGAAGTCCCATTTTGAAACTTGTTTTGGATATTTTCCACCTTCACCTTTGGATATTGAATATGGTCAGCAAGGAGGAGTGATGAAATATCTTACATGAGATGCTTTGAGGGCTTAAAAATTTATAGAGAAGATTAGGAAAATCCATCTACAGGTACAAGAAACACTGCAAAAGTCGTAGGAGAAGTATAAGGCCACACATGATGAACACATAACAAATAAATCATTCAAGGTGGGAGATAGAGTATGGTTACAGTTAAATAAGGAGAGGCTACAGGGGCTTAGTAAGAAAATCAAGGCTCTGAGTTATGGTCCCTTTGAGATGCTGGAAAAGGTGGGTGATAATTCCTATCAACTTAGTTTACCACCATATATGCACATTTACTCAGTTGTGAATGTAGAGAATTTGACACTAGTATAAATGGGGCCAAAATATGATATCACTTCATCGGTTATACGATTAAAATTTGTCTACTATCCAAAGAACCCAAGACATAGATATCGTCGGTGGAAATTTTGTCGGATATTCGACAACTAGGAAATCGTCGGACATGTACGTCGAATATCCATCGTCCTTGATACCAAATAAATTGTCGGCTAATCGGGCATTTGTTCGATGTATAGTCATCAAATAGGAAAAATTTTAATTTGTAACCAAGGTTCAATACTTGACATCCATATGTCAGTTATTTTTATTGAATATCCAACCATCATATGTCGGCTGTTTTTATCGAATATCCAACCGACGTTGTGACATTTCATTCGACGATCCAACTATCATCCGTGAAGCCATGGAATTTCACTCCATCCATTTGTTTGTACCATAAACCATACTTTGATGTTCCCCTCAGGTATCTCAGGACATGCTTCCTTGCCTTCCAAAAGAGCTTGGTAGGTTTAACCATAACTTGAATCAAATGGTTAACCACATAGAAGATGTCTAGTCTCATTTTCACTAGACACATTAGCGAACCCACTAACTGTCGATAAACAGTAGCATCCACCGCCTCTCCAGAAGTAGCATCAGTTTTCCTTCAGTTTCATGGAAGAGGAGTGTCCATGGGTTTGCAGTCCTCCGTGTAAAACTTACCCAGTATCTCCCTTGCATACTTGCCTTGAGACTCAAAACTTTTACCATCTCACTGCCATATTTCCAATCCAAGGAAATAATGAAGGAGGCCCATATCCTTCATTTCGAACTCCCTTGCAAGATCCTCCTTGCATGAGTGTATCAACTGCTCATCACTAGTCAATATTAAATCATCAACATGAAGGAAAATGATTAAAAGCTTACCCTACACCACAATTTGGTATAGGTTTGCATCTGCTTCACTTTTGGTGAAGCCCAGTCCAGTGAAATACATGTCTATTCAAGTGTACCAAGCACGGGGTGCTCGCTTCAGCCCATACAACGCTCTTTTGAGTCGACACACATGCGACTTGTTGTTGAAGAACTCGAAGCCTTCAGTCTGCTCTATGTACACCTCTTCCTCAATGATCCCATTGAGAAATGTAGTTTTCACATCCATTTGATGAATGCGCTAGCCCTTCTGCACTAAGAGAGAAAGGATGGTCCTTATGGAAGAATACCTTGCAACAGGTGCAAAGGTCTCTTCAGAATTTATCCCCTCGATTTGTGAGAATCCCTGGGCCACAAATTTGGCCTTGTATTTCTCCACACTCACATCATCAACTTGCTTTACTTTGTAGATCCATCTCGAACCTACCACTAATTTATCAACTGGCCTTGGAACAATTTTCCAAGCACTATTTTTGACAATGGAGTCATACTCCTCCACCATTGCATCTACCCATGTGGGCTCCTGCACTGCTTCCTGAAAGGAAGATGGTTCAGTCACAATACATTCACTCATGAGAGCCATGTATCCAGTAAATCGGTCAGGAGACTATATTTTTCTGTGCTGTGAAGTAGGGGCTCCTACATTCTATGCAGCATCAAATCTTAGCCTATCATCTTCCGTGGTATGCCTTGTGCCATTTCTGGTGGATGGATCTGCGTGAGTGAACTCCTCCACTCCATGAACCTCCTCATGTGGTTGATCCACATCTTGAGACTCATCTTTGGGAACCAACAGTTCATCCTCTGCATGCAAGTCCAGCTCCCTCTCAAGCGACAACCACATGGATTTACCCTCATCAAATTTTATATCCCGTTGCATAATAGTCATTCTATTGTTTGGAAAATACACACGATAATTATGGGGTGTTTCTGTGTACCCCACAAAAATCCCAACTTTAGTAGTCGGTTCCAGCTTCTTCCTGGCATCCTTGGTCACATGCACATAAACAAATGAGCCAAAAATCTTAAAGTGTGAAACATCTAGTTTCTTACTAGTGAAAGATTCTTCAGGTGTACTCATGCCAAGCACTCTATGAGGACAACGATTTGCACATAAACTGAAAAGTTGCATGCTTTCACCCACAAATGCATTAGAAGGCCCTGATCATGCAACATCGCTCGTGCTACACCCATGATCGTTCTGTTGTTACTCTCTACGACCCCATTTTGCTGTGGGTTATGAGGCGCTATTAGTTCTCTTTGAATTCCTTCTTTGCTGTAGAAGTTCTTGAATTCGTTAGAGATGTATTCTCCACCATTATCGCTCCTAAGAGCCTTCACTTGCTTCCCTGAATCTTTCTCCGCCAATGCCTTAAACTCACAGAACTTTGAGAATGTTTGATCCTTCTTTTGCATGAAGAAGATCCAACATTTACTAGAAAAGTCATCAACAAAGATTACAGAGTACTTATGTTTTGTTGTTGAAGAAACCGATAGCGTTCCACACACATCTATGTGAAATCTCTCAAGGATCCCCGAAGCAAGATTCTCCTTCTAATGAAAGGTGGAATTTACATACTTCCCCATGGTGTAACCCTTGCACTGATCTAACTAAGCAAGTGTTCCCATTGGAAGTCCAGTAGATATTTGCTGCATGAATTTCAAGGCTCCATGATGAAGATGTCCTAATCACCTGTGCCATAATTCACCCTCATCCTGACTCACCACTTTTTCTACCTTTCCCATCATGGAAGCACAACCATCTACCTCCAGCTTGTAGATATTCTTTGCTCGAATATATATCCTCTTGGCTTGAATCATTGTTTTATATCGTAGGAAAGCTTTTCCATCACTAAAAACAACGCCATAGCCTATGTCCTCAAACACTGCGACTGAGACCAAATTTTTCTTCAGACCTAGAACATGCATAACATATTTCAATTGAAATCTTTTACCTGACTCCCTTTGAAAGGTAATGGTACCAATCCCGGTAGCACTATACCGTCTGTCGTCGCCCATCTCTATATGCATATGAATATCTTTCTCCTCCAAGTCACTGAAAAGTTCCTTATCTCCCATCATGTGAAAGGAAGCACCACTATCCAAATACCACACCGATCCCAATGCACTTGACAACATGCATGAAATCAAGGATAAGTCAAGCTAAAATTGTGAGGCAAGGGCCTCACCAGCTATAGCTCCAACAACCTTCTTTTTCTTCTTCTTTTGTGGACAATTAGTAGAAAAATGCCCATGCTCGTGACAATGAAAACACTTGACCTTGGACATATCCAGCTTCTTGCCTTTAGACTCGGATTTAGAATGGAATTTCTTCCCCTTCCCCTTCTTCACCTTAGTAGCCAAAGCACAATCCTCTTCATCATCATGCTTTTATGAAGAGCCATCTCTGGTGTTTTGCCTGAACTCCTCCTGCACCAGATCCGACCACAATTGTTCCCAATTCGATAATTTTTCCCGACCATTGACAGAGTCTTCATAACTGTGCCAACTCTTAGGAAGTCCCAAGAGAGCCAAGCTCACCAACAACAATCATTCCCACACTCCCCAATTCATCCCGACATTGGACAAACTTTGTGAGATACTTTGGAATGGTGTCACCCTTTTATATCTTGATCTTCCTAATTTTATCTTTAAGCGGCAATTTCCTATGGTCGCTGCTACTTTGGAATAGATCCGTCAAATCCTTTCACATAACGTATGGTGTGGCTTTCCCATGGAGGCTTGAGACAATGTGGTCTCGTACTACCTCCAACAAGATCCTCCTCGCCTTTTCCACTTTATTTTGCCATGCATCAAGATTGGCAACATCTACAACATCTGGCTTATGAACATATTTTTCAATGAATTCCTTCAAGCAATTGTCTTCGAATACCGCCTCCATCCTGTCCTTCCAAGAAATGTAGTTCGAGCTGCCCTCAAGTGCATACTCTAACCTCAAGCCATTGAAAGCCATTTCGATCTTGAACCAGCTGTAGCACCAAGGAATACTTTTTGCAAATTCGAATTCTTTCCACCAACAAACTCAACTCCTGCTTCACTTCTGCAATTTCCTGTGCTCTGATACCATGTAGAAATTATACAATATTCATTCATATCTTGGATTCTCCCGATCTAAAAATGTGCTATTGTTAAATACATAATTGCTTGTACAAATATTTGCAGAATTAAAAAACACAATCGCCAATTACATAAGCATGAAGAAAGATCAATCAAACACAAAAAAGATAATTTCCCGGCTAAAAACCCCACTATATTCTATTTTATATTTTATCATGGATCATGAAACAATTACATACAAATCTCCAATCACAATATCCCTTAGTACATCAGCTAATTGTCTCACACCATCATACAAAAATTGGAAAATCACTTGCTCAATTACTGTCTTTAGACAACCTGCCTCCACTGCGCAATCCTTGCTGATAGCAATCCTTAAATGAATGAAATCTTGCCTGCCTTGACTGCGCAATCCTCATGGGCACATCCAATGTGTGTGTGGTTGCATGTGTGAAACCAGTTAATGTCACAACTGATAGTCAACTTCCCTTTCACCTATAACTCAACTGGATCTCCACTGGATTTGACATGCATGTAGTTAATAATAGTAAAACTTCAGTTTCATGTGAGACCACTGATTGTGAATTAATTAATAATTAATTCACTTGATCTCTCACTAGTGTATCTTCAGTTACAACTAGCACAAATGAGTTTAACTCACTTAACTAAGTTAAACTACTTACAACTTGCACAACTCATGCACAACTGCACTTCCAACTCTGTTACAACTTTGAATCACTCAGTTACAACTAATTCAACCTGCATGTCCCACCAACCAACCACTCAACTTGAAATTCACTTAGCTAATTGATTTTCCACTTCAGTTAACTATTTCCAAGTGCTCATTGAGAATATTATAGTTTATAGTCCATCTAAATTAAGCGATAATAAAGATAGACATGCATCTATAAATAGACATGCATTCTATAAATAGATTATGCATACACCCATAAATAGACATACACCTAAAAATAGCTTGAGGCCCCATCCTAGTGTAGGTGCTTAATTTTCACTAGGATCTTCTTGTTGAATCTCAACAGAGAGGGATCAAGTTTCTTTAGGTGCAAACTTATTTTAGAGTGCAAAAAACAATGTGTAAATTTTTTATACGGTTTAAATTGTATTTTTGAATATTATAGAAATTACATGATATGTGTATTGAGTCATTTTACCAAAAAAAAATTATTATCAATATATTTTTAAGTATACATCAATATTAATTCATATTAAAATACTTTATTCATAACTCACATTGAATATTTTATTCTATATAACATTAAAATATTTTCTTTTAACGTTTTTTCTTTCTTTCTATATATAGATATATATGAAGTTGATATCACATGTTAAAATATTTTTGAAAAGTATAAGGTTTATGGTTAAGAGCATGTGTAAATCCTCCTAAGAGGTCACATGTTCAAAACCAGAGGGGAATAAAGTATGTAGGGATAGAGTATGTATGCCTTTGTAGACTTAGCAGTCAAATCACTATGGATTTTCTGTTTTGAGAATTTTTTATTTTTACTTTAAGATGGATGGACATACTTACACATCGCCTTCCACTTAAATCACTAGTAAATATGGATGGGTATCAATTTATAATAAGTATCAAAACACTCATTTCATTATAATCTAGAGTTGCTAAAATAAAATAAAATAAAAATCATAAGAATTAATTATAACTTTATTTAAAATAATAATATCATTATTAATGATAAAAAGAATTAATATATAAGTTATGCTTAGTCTAAAAAACCACAAAATGATCCAAAAATTCAGCAAGATTATGAAAAATTTAGGGAGAAATTTTAGAAATTTGGGTTAACGGTGTCAAACTTCACGATTTTTGGTGCCCCAAGGGTTTTTGATGGTGCATCAAAAATTGATTCAAACACTCACACTACTTGATTTTTTGAATTCTGATTCAAACACTCACACTACCTGATCTTTTGAATTCTGATTCAAACATTCACACTACCTAATTTTTTGAATTTTTTTTACCTGATTCCTCAACGGGTTGCGCTAGTGGGACTTGACAAAAATAACCCTATGTTAAAATAGAAATTCTACATTATTATTTTTATTTTTAATAATTTTTGTTTGGTAGTTAAAGTAAACTTAAGGTAAACTTGAATTGGTCAAGTTATTGGTGGTTTTTGAGTTCCAAGTTTATGAGAACCCATGGTATTGCTCATGGTATTCATGTGGAATATAGCCTATTTAAAAGAGGAAATAAACCAACCTAGATCTATCTTAACTCCAAATCTACCAAGCACTTAGAAAGATCTTAGAAAGATCAAATCTCTTGAGATGAAAAAAATTGATCCTTCTCAACTCTTAGTAATTCAAAATTAAAATAAATCTAAACTTATTTCAATTTAAAAACAAATTTTAATTATTAAAAAACAATACAAACATAAATACATGTATTAAAAATAAAATAGAAAAAAAATTAATTAAAACTATTATTAAGTTTATTTATACCAAATTAAATAATAACACTAGATTATCTTAAAATAAAACTTAAAAAATACATTGTTTAATAAATTATGCATTTCAATATTTATATAATGATTTCAACCTAATCTTACAAACAAGTTAATGAAATGTTCATATTTGTATACCTTCTATTAGATTCCCGTAAAATAGTAAAGAGCTTAATGCAAATAGTTTCAATGTAATTAAGAAAGAATTATGTTAATTTAATTAATAAAATAAAATAATATTATTTATTTATTTATATTTTAATAATTAATTTTTATTTTATATATATATATATATATTTTAATGATACCTTTCAAACACAGTACCAAGAATAACACAAACTTTGATGATACCTTTCAAACGACAGTACCTATATTCTTGGGGAGTTTATATTTATATTATAGAAAATAATGTTTTATTTAATATTTTTATTGTGTTAAATTAATAATTATAAATAAAATAAGGCATTTATTTAAGTAGAAAGAAAAGCATGAAATGGGATAGTTAGTTTATTTTTATGAAGATTTTATATTCATATTATTTACTAGTGTTATAGTAAACAAGTGTAATAGTTGTAAAGTAGCATAGTTCTTGTTTTTACTGTTAATGAATTAATTAAAACAGTGTGGGGTTTGCATTTCATTGTTATTCAACAAAGTTTTCTGTAATTTGTCGTTATTCCTGTCTCCACATATTTTTTCACACTAATCACTTTTGCACAACTTAATTGGTATTTAATCAAATAAATGTTCTTTTGTACAAAATTTCATTTTGAATTCCGTGCAAGTAGATAACAGGAAAGAAAGATTACTATGTGGAAGAAAGCTCAATGTGTGGAAGTTCAACTCATTGTTCCAACCTCTTCACGTTAAAAATAACTTTTACAACTCTTAAACTTTCATTGTATGCACACGCATAGTCATGTCCACATAACTTTATTCATAGAAGTCGTTCGATTATTCCATACAAATAGTTTTGTGGTTATGACCAAAAGTGATTTTATATTGTTGCATATGGAAAAGAGGCATAATTACAATTGCGCTATGCACCACCAGTTTTCTTGGACAAACACATTGTAAAAACCCCACATAATGAAAATTAACATTTATAATCATTATTTTCTTTCACAAATACACTGTCTTCTACAAAGATTCATAGTTCTAAAATCAAAGCCCTATGCAATTGCTCCCTCTCACATACTTCATACTCCTCATAGTAAAATGTCTGCATAACGAAACATAATCATATTATGTCCTCTCCTGTACATAGGTCGTCGTCCATAAACATCCATAAGATATAAGATCGGGAAATATGTAAAAGTACTATATTTGTTGTGAAAATCCTCTGCAAAGATACATAATGATCCAGATTGGATCATTATATTTTTTGTCATCCATCTCTATGCATTCAGAGTGCAAAAAGTGGAGGAATCAACTCACAGGACCGTTTTTACCGGTGGGACCCAATTTAGCAAAACACGGTTTGAAACATTCCAAGATCATTTCGATGCATCAACTGACATTTTTTTGGGGTAAAAATTTATCTCTTTAGCGCCTCACCTTTTCATGCTATTATAAACACATAGATATTTCCAATGGCACAAGAAGCGCGTCAATTAGAGTACGTATGCAAAATTTATGCCACTCAGAAATTGACTTTCCTGTTTTCACATCTATAATTCGGGAGGATGCCACATCAACCCCCATTATTCATGGAAAAGATAATAACCACGTGTTTATGATATAAAATGACTCTAGAAGATTCTATATTGTAACTTTAGTTAAGAGATGAAGTGGTCAAAATTAACCACTAGTAGGCTATCAGGTTGTGTTATAACCGTGCCATTAGGAGGAAGAGACATTCCATTGATTCAAGAGCATTTTGTTCCACATATGAGTAAAGATAGCCCAAAGAGATAGGAGGTAGAACACATAGAGAGAATTTGTACACTATAACAACCCATGGGCCACATACATTACTTCTTTATACCTGTAGCCATATTTTCTAGACAGAGAAATAGAGTGGAGAGGCCTCACCTTCTAGCTGTGTTTTCTCCCGAAAGGTTTTCCCAGAGCATATCTTGTGTCTTATGTGTGTGTGCATCCTTATTTTGTTGTTCTCTACTTTTCTGCATAATTTCCGTTCACATGCATGCACTAATTACAGTTAAATTTACAAATCTACAAGTTTAATAAAACTATAATAGTGTAAAAAGTCATAATTTTAATATATTATTATTATCAGATATGTTGTGACGAATTGTCCAGTGTAATATATTGTGTATTATGTGTGTTTGGGATCTATATTATCGTTCTCTATTTTATACATAATTTCCATTCGCATGCATGCACTAGTTGCAGTTAACTCTACAGATCTTAAAGTTTAATAAAACTGTAATAATGAAGAATTTTCAGATTTTTAACATAATATTATCAAATCTATTGTGACGAACTGTCTAGTGGAATATCCATGGAAGTTTATGGATCATTTGGTATCATAGCAAGTTTCTTTGAGTATTTTGTAGAGATTTTAATGATCTATATCGGTGGGGCCAAAAATTGTAAAAGCCTAATCATGGTCGACGAATTTGTAAACGAACCTCGTGATTTTGTAGATGTGAAGGTTATGTGGCTGGAACAAAAAGTCATAGATATCAACCGAAATGTAAGCCTCCTCATGGCAGGCTTGAATAAAAATATGGGGATATTTGGAGAATATGGGGGTTCGAATGCAAAGGAAAAACCAGAAGGGGTATTGAGAGATCAAGAAGAATTGGAGCACCAGTCGAAGAAAGAATCCGAAAAATATCAACTTGGTTTGAGTGCCATGAATAAATCCCTGTTTAAAATGGAAGCAAAATTCGATATCAAGCCATATCATAGTGAGATAAACACTTTGGCACTGAACCATTGGTTGCAGCAACTAGAAGTTTATTTCAGTGTCCATCATGTTGAAGAAGGAAAAAAAATCTCATTTGCATGGCTGAAATTGGAGGGCCATGTACTGAATTGAGGGGAGAGCCACACAAAAACCCTAAGGTTGGAGGGAGAACCTCTAGTGACTAAGTGAGAGGATTTAAAAGCCCTCATTAATTCATAGTTTTATCCCATTGGGTATGTGGAGGATCATTGGATTCGGTGGCATTAGTTCAGGAAAAATCTAGGCCAAAGCGTGCAGGAGTACACCAGGGAATTTCAAAATATGGCTATAATGTTGGGTATCTCTCCAAAGAACCCACATGTACTCCCAGAGTATTTGTGGGGTTTTCACCGTCATCTGCTTGAGCAGGTGATTCTTTTCAAGCCCAATTCAGTGGATGAAGCTTGTGTACATGCACAATACCTAGAAAATATAGGCCTAAAGAGAGTGCAATCAAGTGGATCGAAGAAGAAGGAGCAAAAAGATGATTCTAAGGAGGGGAAGGAGAAGCAAAAAATGGGGAAAATATAAGAATACGACAACCACAACACACCAGTGCAAAGATCCTAACAACCACTACATCCACTTGAATATTGATGGTAATAAAGAGGAGAAGCATTGGACGTTGCATCCAGAGCTAAACCCATAGCTTGGATGTGGATGAGAAGATTGTTTTCACATTAGTATAGAAGAAGGTGAATCTAAATAACCTTCAATAACATGAAGAGAATTATAAATGGCCAAAATCTTCCATATAAAGATACAGGTCAAGAAGAAAAAAATTGATGCTCTATTTGACTCAGGATCGCAGGCGAATCTCATTGCAGCAGACCTGGTCAAGAAGTTAGGGCTGGAAGTTCGTGATCATCCATATCCATATCCACTAGGATGGGTAAATAAGGATGCAGAGCTGAAGGTAACAAGACAATCTAAAATTAGATTTGCTATTAGTGTTGATTTTATTGATGAAGTAGATCTAGATGTGGTTCCCCTTGATGTATGTGGAGTCGTGTTTGGGACTCCATACATGTACTTGCATGATGCAATATTCATGAGGAGATCCAAATAGTACTAGATCGTCAAGGATGGAAAATTATTCATCATCTATTTGCATAAAGGCAAGTCAAAAATTTCACTGGTAAGTGCCAACCAAGCCAAGAAATTGATCATTTCTAGAAATAAATATGTTTTATTGTTCTTAAGAGAAAGTTATTCTATGGAGGAGAAGAGGCAAGGCATCCCTGGAGGGGTGTATGAAGAAACATAAACAAAAATTGGAGGATTTGCTACAAGCATACATGGATGTGTTCCAAGATCCTAAAGGGTTACCACCTAAGAGAAAGGTGGAGCACTGGATCTAGCTATTTCCATACTCCGCATTGCCAAATATTGGGTTGTACAGGTAGTCTGTTATAGAAGCAAGTGAGGTGAATAAACAATTGCAGCAACTGCTACAACATGGTGTCATTTGACCAAGTACATCACCATGTGGGTTGCCCATCATCATTGTGCCATAGAAGGATGGGACTTGGCAGATGTGTATAGATTACATGGAGTTGAACAAAATCATGCTCAAGAACAAATACCCCTTTCCTGGGATAAATGATCTATTGGATTAGTTGTAGCAAGCGAAATACTTCACCAAGATATACTTGAAGTATGGATATCACCAGGTTCGAGCCAAAGAGGAAGATACTTGGAAGGCCGCCTTAAAAACCATACAAGGTTTGTATGAGTGGTTAGTCATGCCATTTGGCCCATGTAAAGCACCAGCCACATTTATGAGATAAATGAATGATGTATTGTGCCATTTTATAGATTCATTTTTTATTTATATATTTGGATGATATACTTATATATTTTTCTACCTGGGAGGAGCATATTTCACATTTAACATAGGTGCTAGAAACATTGAAGAAGCACCAATTGCTAGAAAATTTCAAGAAGTGTGAGTTTGCGTAGAAGTATTTGGTGTATTTGGGGTATGTGATTAGTGGAGGGGAGATGAAAATAGATCCTTCCAAGATGGAGGACATCATGAAATGGCCGGTGCCTACTATGTTTATGAGTTCAGGAGTTTAATTGGGGAAATATACTACTTGAGGAAATTCATAGCCTCATTTTCAGTGGTAGAAACACTGCTTCGCGCCATAAGAGAAAGTGGCAAGAGTTTCCAGTGGGGAAAAGGTCAATAGAAGGATTTTGAGGAGTTATATAAGAAGATAAGTCAAGCACTAGTTCTAAAATTACCAGAATTGCAATGACCCTTTGAAGTGGGTACATATGCGAGGGTATGCTATGGGCGGAGATATCTTGATGCAAGGATCAGTAAGGCCTGCATGCTACAATTATGAAGTATTTCATGAGGAAATTCTTAACTAATCTACCTACAACAAGGAGCTCTATGCCATGGCGCAGGCTATGAAGAAGTGGAAGCACTATATAATGGGAAAGGAGATAGCAATCCACACATATCACCAGTCGTTACAGTACTTATAGGCCCAAAGTATGCTACAATAGACCAGACATTACAAGTGGATGGGGTTTTTACAATAGTTTCATTTGGTGATCAAATATAAGAAGGGAAGCAAAAAAATGTTGGCCAACATGATTTAAAGTCCAACCACATCAAATAGTACAACCTTGGGGACTCTTATGCATATGGAGCCATTTACCTATGATTCATACAAAGAAGCATATTCAGAGGAAGAGGACTTCAAGGAGGTGTATTAATAGTTGCAGAGTCAAAGTCATGTGCACGATGGAGACAACACTCTTGACTACCATCTACAAGATGTGTTACTCTACAAGCTAGATAAGCTATGTGCTCCTAAAGGTGAGCGATTTCAGCTAATTAGAGAGGTTCACACCTCCAAGGTTGCAGGGCACTTTTGGGTGGGGAAGACCATGGCTAACTTGCAGAGTTATGTGTATTGACCCACGATGCAAGAGCAGGTAGTGAGGTTCATAAGAGGATGTATGTGTTTTTGTATCGACAAGCTTAATAATAAGAAAGATGGTCTATATCATTCCTTACCTATACCTACCCATCCTCAGGAAAGAATTTCCATGGATTTTGTGGGAGGATTATCAACAACCAGGAAGGGAAATTACTGCTTGTTCATGGTAGTTGACAAGTTTAACAAGATATGTGTTGATGCGTTGTAAAAATACTATCAGCGGGAAAGAAGCAACAAAAATGTTCTTTGGATAGGTTTGGGTGCGCTTTGGGATACCAAGGAGCATCATTCCAGATAAGGATACAGATAGACTACATTGTGGGGGAATATGGAAAGAAAGTTGAAGAGATCTACAAAATTCCAACCACAGACAAATGGGTAGACAAAAGTAGTCAACATTACTTTGGTGAAAATTATGAGTTAATACAACCAAAATCATATGAAGACCTGAGATGGAAATATGGTATATATACAACATTCTTACAACAGAGAAATCCACACTTCTACATGGAAGTCCCATTTTGAAACTTGTTTTGGATATTTTCCACCTTCACCTTTGGATATTGAATATGGTCAGCAAGGAGGAGTGATGAAATATCTTACATGAGATGCTTTGAGGGCTTAAAAATTTATAGAGAAGATTAGGAAAATTCATTTACAGGTACAAGAAACACCGCAAAAGTCGTAGGAGAAGTATAAGGCCACACATGATCAACACATAAAAAATAAATCATTCAAGGTGGGAGATAGAGTGTGGCTATAGTTAAATAAGGAGAGGCTACAGGGGCTTAGTAAGAAAATCAAGGCTCCGAGGTATGGTCCCTTTGAGATGCTGGAAAAGGTGGGCGATAATTCCTATCAACTTAGTTTACCACCATATTTGCACATTTACTCAGTTGTAAATGTAGAGAATTTGACACTAGTATAAATGGGGCCAAAATATGACATCACTTCATCGGTTATATGATTAAACTTTTTCTACTATCCAATGGAAATTTTGTCGGATATTCGACAACCAGGAAATCATCGGACATATATGTCGGATATCCATCGTCCTTGATACCAAATAAATTGTCGGCTAATCGAGCATTTGTTCGACGTATAGTCATCAAATAGGAAAAATTTTAATTTGTAACCAAGGTTGAATACTAGACATCCATATGTCAGCTGTTTTTATTGAATATCCAACTATCATATGTTGGTTAGCCGGCGTTGTGACATTTCTTTCGACAATCCAACTATCAGTCTGACGGTTTGTCTATACCTCAGATAATCGACGTTATATTTGTTCCTTCGACAAAAATGATATGGATCCGATGATATTTTTCATCGAACGGGAGATGGATATCCGACATTGGTTTGTTGATGAGGGTTGAAAAATATATGACACTTGTTAAATGTACATCGAATATCCGATGGTTATTATTGAAAAATAATGGAAGAGGATCCAAGGAATGGTCGTTAACTTTAACAAGGTATTTTCCTTTTGAAGTTCTAGAAAAATTGATTTCAAACTAACTCAGTCTAGACCTTTAATGTAGATGTAGCCCAATTACTCAGATTATGGTTCGGGCAGCAAAAATTGGAGAAGGTGTAATTTTCATGTGTTTCAATTCAATAATTCTCTCAAAAGAAATAATGTACATGGGATGTGAGGTTCAGCAATGTTGTGCCAAAAGAGGATTGTACTACAATTTTATGTAGATTACATGTCAATCCTCTTTTGGCACAACATTGCTGAACCTCACATCCCATGTACATTATTTCTTTTGAGAGAATTATTGAATTGAAACACATGAAAATTACACCTTCTCCAATTTTTGCTGCCCGAACCATAATCTGAGTAATTGGGCTACATCTACATTAAAGGTCTAGACTGAGTTAGTTTGAAATAAATTTTTCTAGAACTTCAAAAGGAAAATACCTTGTTAAAGTTAATGACCATTCCTTGGAGCCTCTTCCATTTTCCCAAAATTCAACTTGAAAACCAAGAGATAATGAATAGATAGAGAGGACAAGTATGTATGATTCTAAGAGATAGGATACACATGAAAATATATAAAAGGGCTAAAACAAAGGTTTCTCAAATAATAAGAACCACCAAATAAATTCATAATAACAATAACGAAACATTGAATGCTAAATGTAATGCTACCTTTTGAGATATTTTCTTCCGATAATTGTTCCTCTTCAACATCTAAATCGACATAGATTGTCCTACACATATTAATGAGACCAATGAGGCAAACTTAGATTAAATTTGACCAATTATTAAATTTAACTTCACCAATAAATAACAATTAAAAAAAATTGATTGCATGAATACCTGAATGAGCTCCTCTTGGTTTTGAGAATAAATTATTGGTGTAGTTTAATCTTGGAGCAAACCTCCCTCCACTCGATGAAGCAACAACAAAGTCAAAATTGACCTTGTTGTTGCTCAGAGTTTCACTCCAAGATTGTCCAAATATTAATTTATTCTCTACTAAATAGGGCCAACCACATGAAGGTGGAAGCTCTCATGGCTCCTCCCCCCCCCTCACATCACTCTCAATTCCCTAGAACCGAATATGTCTACTAGGAAGTATTTGAAAGAAGATATTAAGATACGCCATAAATAAATAAATATATAGTAAACATTTATTCATTCATTCATAGAGTTTAAAAAATATTTGATCTTAGTATGATTTATAATAAACTATATGCTATACATAATCTGAAACAAGTTCGTTCTAATTAAATTACAAGTACAATGAATTATTCTTCGGTTTCTTGAAATTTTTCATGTATGAAGCAAGGACGTCACCCCCTTCAGCTGTAAGATGTCTTGCTCCCAACCTGGTGAAAAGTCTATGCTACTGTAAGGGCGGCAGAGCATCAACTGAAATAAGAATAAAATGTTAAATTCTTATTTATAGTAATTATTAATACACATGTTTTATTAATAAAATGGTAGTAGAGTGAAGGGAAGCAAGATTGGCACCTTTGGAAACTTGCTTGGAAAGTTGAAAGCTTACCTAAAATTAAAATATTCATCTGGACTCTTCTAAATAGAAAAATTCTCACTGCAGAGAACTTGAAAAAAAGAGGAATTTTTGGGCCCTCTCAGTGCCCATTGTGCCTACAGGAGGAGGAAAACATTCAACACATGTTCATAGAATATAAATTCACCAAAGAATGTTGGAAGGGTGTGGCCTCTCCAATAGAAGCAAATCTAATTACACCATCCCACTCAATGAGTTTCTGGCTAACTGGAAAAATAATTATCCTTACTCTCTCAAAAATAAAATCACTGTGCAAAGGTACTGGACCAACATTACCTCGTTTTTATGCTGGAAAATATGGTTAGCTAGAAACAATAATATTTTCAAGAATAAAAAGCCAACAGTAGAAATGGTAATATCCAAAACATGGAGGAAAGTCCCTGAATTCTATTATGCTAAAGGAACAAAAGGAATTTATTGGGTGCAACTTCAAGTAGAAGAAAAAGAGTGGGCAAGTTTTGCAAGTAGCAAGCCCAATTTTGCAACAATGCCCATGCCCATAAAGGAAAAACCAAAGTGGAAAATAAGGCTCACAGAAGAAGACTTCAAGAAATGGATAAGCTCAATCAACAGACCCCGCCTCTTCTTCAATGGGGCTTCGAAAAAGAATCCTGGAAAAGTAGGGTCCGAAGGAATTATACTCACCAGCAATAAGAGAAATACCATATTGTATGTCTAACAACATAGCATAAGCTTATGGGATTCTCCTTGGGGTCAAAATATTAAAATAAAGAACGATAATGAACCCAATAATCTTTGGAGACTCATCGATCATTATACTGGAAATGGTCAATGGAAATAGTTTAAAAAATGTAGCCCTGCGCCATATTCTAGAAAGGATAAATCAATATGCAAAGTAGATTGGAAAAAATACCTATTATCACATCTTAAGGGATAATAATAAAAGTGCAGATAATCAGGCAAATACGGACATTGATAGAATAATGGGACATGCCAGTATTGATAGAGATCTTATCAAAATACCAATCCCATGATTAACAAAATCTATCATAAATCAAGCATGCAGGAAGGAATCTCTCTCAAAATCAGCGATACCATTAACAAGCCTGGAAACCGAAGATTTTATTGTAACAAAAAGATCCAAATCAATCATTCTTGGATTCTACTCTTCACTCTCCTCTTTCCTGTGACCCTCCAATCGATGGGATCCCTGTATTTATATAATAACCAAAGCATCAACCTCCTCAATTCACCTGAAATCCTTGATCGCATTCGTTCCCATAGATTCCTTAGACTTGGCCTTTTCCTTCGTGTCCCTTGGCCTTGTTTTCCTGCGATCATCAAGCTCCCAGATTCCTCTATTCCACTTCACCGACCTTGTCCCTCATTAATTTATTCCACCTTGTGCCTTGCTACCTGGATTATCTCACCCTCTCTAATATCCTCCTCTTTTTTCATTGCCAATCATCTCTCTTTTGTGCTATCTATTCTAGCCTACGACGCTTTTGCTAAAAGAAGAGAGAAGGGCACAACAAGAGCATAACAAGAGCACTAAAAGAGCACAAAAAGGGCACAACAAGGGCACATCAAGAGCAAAACACAACAAGACAAAAACACAAAGGGCACAACAAGAGAAAAATACAGAGGGCACAACATGAGCACATCAAGGGCATAGCACAACAACAAATGATCTAATCAATAACTAGTAAATATCATAATACGAAGACAAATATTCACTCGACAAATATTATTCCTTTTCCAGTATGTTATGTAAATGTGTTTCTTTGCTTTTTTAGTTTGTAAGGCAGTATGCCAAAAATGTAGTAGGAAATTTGGGAAATTTTGGAAACAAGGCTTTAGGTAACTAGGACTGCGCTCCCGCTCTTATCTCCTTAAGCCCAATCCTCTTTAAACCCTCCATGTAATGTGAGCTTCCTCCTTTTATTTTTGGAATAGATATCACAATAACCGAATTTGTAAAAAAAAGAGGTAGTAGAGTGTTTGTTACCTGCTTCATCCAATACATGCTCTAATGTAGAACCAAGAAGATTTATAATTAATACACTGTTTGCATTTAAATATTTTGAATTCTAATCCATACTAAAATAATTATAATTCACATGAAATACCTCGAGAATCTAGTTGAACATCAGTTTCTATTTGCACTCCACTATCACTAGGCTCATGTCTTCCATCATTGCTTGGGACATATGTATTTACATTGTCTACCTGCTTTTTACAATCAAGCACATTACTTTATGGAGAAAAATAAAAACCAATAGATTGTATACAAATATTAATTTATAAATTCTCTTCGTTGCTTTTATTTAAAATCGGGGATCAGAACTAGTACGTGAAGACCCCATGCTTGTCCTATGCTCAACAACGACTTGATATCCATGCTTGTAAGAAATCTTGAGGTCTTCCTCTGTGGGAGTTCCATTGAATTGTTTGCCTTGCAATTTTGCATGACAACATGAATTTTTTTTCTTCTGCAATATTAAATTAAAATTATTAAGAATCTAAAATTTGGATGCATTTTTTTTTATATACTTACAATTTTTGCGGCCAGTTTTGAGTAACCCCCAGGGCTAAGATTAGGTTGGCCATTTTTTTTATTCTTGCCTTCGTGGCTTTATATGTATCTGGGATCCTATATTTACAGTATTGATAAGCTTAATTAAATGTCACAATATTGATGAGAAAGCATCATAATTACATTAATACAAGTGCCTCATACCTTCCTGGTCCGAGTGGTGTCTCCCCTTCTTTTCAAAGTTTTTTCTCCTTTGCATCTTCTAGGAGGGATTTCCACTCACTTTTTGAAATCGTTGGAGAGTGCTCATATTTAGGGTTATTTTTCAAATGAACCCTATATTGGTCTCGCAGATATTTTAAATATAGGTCTGCCTTCCTAGTAACTCCACTTTTGTTGAAGGCACCAATTCCGAGAAAGCCAACCAACCTATTGATAAGTTATTCCTTCAACTTTGAATTTTTCAAATTCCACCTTGTGCGAATGATGGGCCCAAATAGTTGCAAGGCTACCTCATTCAAGTGCTTATAGAAGGTATCATTTCCTACAAAACAATATTATCATTACCTGAAAATAATGACACTCTATACGTAAATTTCAATTAGATCATGCTTTATATGTAAAACACTTCTTAAATACTTGGAATATTTTCTAATTTCATGGGAACATGGTCATCATCTACCAAGAATGTAACTGTTAGTGTTCCCATGCTAGTACCATGATTACACCCAGGAAATCTTGCTTGACTAGATGTGATGGAATCATGGTTTGCATCATGTGCACATCCACTAAAAGGAAGATACCCTCTAGCGGAGGTTATAAAGGATGTTTTTAGTGTTATAAAATTGGCCAAAATTGTAAAAAAAACATTTGCTACGACATATGGTTTCGATAACGGAGGTTTTTGCGAAGCTTCTAATGGAATTTCAACACAATTAAAAAAAATGGGCAGCCAAAGGTTGTTACAATTTTTTTTCTCATCGGTGCATGCATTAGGTGTCAACGCACCGGTGTGTTGCCATGTGAACGCATCGGTATTGTAAACCTACCAAGCACCGAGATGGAAAAAAAATTTCGGAGGCCCCGGGTTTTAAGGTGTAAAACTACTCTAGGCCGTTTAGGTGATAAAATGCACTGGGTCGTTAATTTAAAAAAACACATCTGTGCGTTAAAGGAACCACACCAGTGCATGCAACGCCTCTCAGACAACCCGGGTGGTAGCCATCGATAAAGCGCACTAAACATTCTAATTGGTATTGGCATTTGTGTGGTGCCCATAGGTCGTAGAAACACACCGGTGCGCATTATCATACAAACGCACCGATGTTCATTTTTTATTTTTTAGAAACATCGACCTGTGACAGTGCAATTATTGTGATTTTTTAAAATTCATTATTCATCAAAAGTTGACACATATCTTATAACAATATTCATATCAATTAATTTATTATTAGTGCATTTGAATGTGATGTTTGGATTGATTTGTTATATCATATCATCAGATTTCACATCTCTTTATTATTATATTTAATCATCCATATATGTAATCAATAGTGTAACATTTCACTACTCGAGCTACTTCCATGACTTGGGTTATATTGAGGAATGTTTTATGCACTGTGTTGATTGCTTTCTTCTTCTTCAAGTTCCATCTACAAACATAAAAATAAACTGTAATGAGTGTATATACATTGGTGAGAATAATGAAATTTGCAATATTAAATAATATACATCAATGTGAATAAAAGAGAAATGTACCCTAGCAAGAATTGAATCATGAACTATACACATTCTTTCAAAACAAAATTTCATGCCATCTTTCAACAATTCATTTGTTGGCACAATTCCATACTTTGTTTCCTACAAGTTTTATACCCCATAACAAATCATATATTTAATATAATATATATATATATATATATATATATTTTCTATTAATTATAGAAGGACCTAAGTAAAAAAAGATAGATTCTTACAAATTCCACAATTAATTTCTGATATGCCAACATATACTGACAACCCTATTCAACCCAATATCAATGAATTCTTCTGATGGTTCTTCTTTGTATGTTAGCACCTGTGTGAAGAAATTAAATGATAATTGTTGTAAAACAACTTAAAATATACAAATTGAAATATAGTTAAGTTGTTATAAGGAAGTAACAATTACTAACAAACATAGATATCAACCCTTTTCTTCCTTGTCATCTTGTTTTATGTGCTGAATGGGCTCTATTTTCTTTTCTTTTCTGCAAGAAAATACTTGAAAATTAATATTTAATGCTAAATTGTTTATTTATTGTACATATTACATTTGAAGCACGTTGTTGTTGAGATGGCTCCTCGTGCGATGAAATTATGTCTATTTCTTTGACCATCTCCTTGTACACCTTTTTGGACATTCCTACAGGCATATTTCTGATATCAGCTCGTTCATCCTTTGAGATTGTCATAATCTTCCTAAAAATGTAACATGATATTAAACTATTTAATTTTTATATTGATATATGAAAAGTAAATATAACAAAAGTGACATTTATAAATGAATGCTTTCTAGTAATATATACATATAATTCTAGAAAAACATTTAAAGGAATAATACTTTTTCATTTCTTTTTTTTTGTTGTTGTACGTTTTTGCTATTAAAAGTCTGACATGTCTCATTGACCAATTCTCTGGAAACTCATCCTGTAGTTTAAATAAAATTTGGTTCTTGGAATCATTGGATTAATTTTTGTATTGTAAGTAGAAATAACATCTATACATTCATTCTACTAGATCCCTCAAGGTTTTGTAAACGTTTTCCCCCCCTTTTGCTAACCTCCAGCACCACTCCATATAAGCTAAGGAGAAATTCATTTTCATTTGCATGTTCTATTATTTTTATTTTCTTAGAACAACATTCATTTTCTTCAGTGTTGGTCCTAGTAGAACATTAAACATATGTGAATTAATAAATTGTTTGAAATATGTTATCTGATATTTTTAAGTATATTATTAATGAAAATTAAAAAAATAAATTCATATTGGATCGATAGTATTTTTTCGTTCACCTGATTCATCCTTCTGCAATTTTTCCATCAAGTTTTTACGCTTGTTTGGTCTTAGATTAGAAATAATCTTATCTAGCTTCGTTATTTTGTGGCTCTGCATGATACACAATAAACAATACATTTTAGTTAAACTTACATATAGTTCAAATATAATAATTTTTGTAAATAATTTACAAAGAACTTGCCTTTTTTGCTTTTCTCGATGTGCTATCAGTATTTTTGTTATTTGATCTCTTATCAGCCATTTCTTTATCAACATGAAACTTGTACCATACCATTCATTAATATATTTTATAAATAAATCACATACTTTTCAGGTAAAAAAAAAATCAAGAAAACGGTTAGCATTTCAAACAGTACGCATCGAAGGTTGTGTGGTAGGTTCTTATAAACGCATCGCCAAAATAGTAGAAACACCGTACAGTGCTCTCTGTCAACAAGGAGACCCAATGCGTTATATGTTAACCGGTACACCGATTAACACAAACATAAATTAATTAAAAATTGTTTTTATCAAACAATATGCGCCCGATGTGCTATACTACAATAGCGCACCAGTGCATTGTTTTAAACAGGGCGCACCGATTAAAAAAAAGATGTTTTTAAAAAAATCATACGAGGGCCAACATGGATTGGGATTTGACTCTTCAAGTGGTCCCACTGGTTAGATGTCATATGCTTATATATATATATATATATATATATATATATATATATATATATATATATATATATATAGCAATAAAAACCCTATAAATCTAAAATGAAAAGCCCTAATTGTGAATTCACAAAAAACAAGAAGAAGCAAGGGTTTAATGTAAGAATGTATTTTTATTTTATTTTTATTTTTTATTTTTATTTATTTATTTTATTATTATTATTATTATTATTATTTATTATTATTATTTTAATTTTAATTTTAATTAATTAATTAATTAAATTTTTTTTTTTTTTTTTTTTTTTTTTTTTTTTTTTTTTTTCTGAAAATGCACAGTAAAATTTAAAATTTGTACTGTGCATGTATTAAATCCAACAGAAACTGTAAAAAAAACAATTATTATAGTAAAATTTAACAATTTTACTATACTACAGGGTTTTTGTGCGAATCACTAGATGTTTCAAATTCTGATTCTCTGAATAGTACTGCTGTTTGAAAGTATTTTGTTGTTCCACAATGCTCTCGTGCTCTCTTGCTCTAGGTATGTCTCTCATGCAAATCCCTCCTTGAATGTTTTGCAAAAATAATGAAATAATGAATATATTTTACTATTGAAAGAACTTTTTTAAGAAATTAGATCTCTAAAAATAATTTGCTGCCCATTTTTCAATTTACCACTTTTTTTTCACTTAAAAAAAATAAAGATGCGCTTTGTTTTGTTTTTTTCCCGGATATTTGGTGCATTTATTAACTAACTGCCTTAGTGTGTCAGTTAATAACATCGCACCGGTGCGCAGTAACTAAAACGCATTGGTGCAATTAACTGTACATTAGCATCGATAACAATAAGTCCATTTTTAAGGCACCAAAATTACTTCTAGGTATGTACACAAAAATTTATTGTTGATTTTGCTCAAATGCAGGGAGAAAATCTCATAATTATATTAAATGGAAAATTCTTCAAAATCCAACTCATTCCATAATATTTCTCAAAGTCCATCATGGAGTTCTTCCTATCCATCTCCAAACGTAATATTTAATTCATATTTTATTTATATTTTCATTATCTAATCGAATTATTATTTTTAATCCATGTCAATTAGCTGAATAAAATTAATGTATACAAATTTTTAGGTTCATGCAGATTCATAATCGAGTTCAAATGCACAAAATATTCAAACAGCTCCAAAACGTCGGAAGCTCTTATTAGGAGCAGCATACCGCAAGGCGCATTTGGTAGATGAAAATGGACACTTGCTTCACCCTGCCAATTAACATTGCATCTTCTAGCCACAATCCTAGGAAAATGATGGTAATAATAATTGTTTGGTATATTAATATTATGCAGAATTATGATCTACGGATAAATAAAATTCCCTAAGTGTGGTGCTAGGCACTTAGAACAACAGATGAAAGACTTTGCTAACACTTTCTCTAAAATAAGAAGACACACAGAATGATAGAAGAACCTACTTGAAATCCAAGCAATTCTCCTTCTCCTTCTGTCGCTTTTGCTATCTCCTTCAATCCAACTCAGATCGCCAGATTGATTCCTACAAGAATAAATAGAGAACATCAAATAAATTGCAATATAAAAATGCCTACTTATCTTAAACACTCAAATCGATTAGATGTGAAACATATATATCATTCAAGAATCCATTGTATGAGAAATAGAAACATAAACATATACATATATGAGAAAATGAACAACAATATTTATTAAAGAGTAGAAGGGGGAGTTTACAACCAATGATCGATTTCATGCCACCAGCTCCAGCTTCATCCCAACCTCATCACATCCAACATCACACCAACATATCAGTACTTACACCCTCTCAAATGAGAATCCAACAACATTTCTTTATCAAAATTCTTCCCTCCCTAGCACTAATATATGTGCTCAATTTATAGTGAAACTGATGGTAGTTTCTCAATGAATGACTTTCTAATAATAGGCAAAACATGTTCCCAAGTTCAAAGGTGTTAGATGGACACTTGGATTCGAAGTTTGACACATATGGACTCTTCTAGAAGACACTAGACATGTGGATATTCCCAGAACAATGATAATTCCACTCCTAGGTGACCAACACACTCTTGAATGTCGAGAAGTGCATTGCAGTGCACCCTTGAATGGAGGATGCTGCACATGCAACACAATTTGTCCCTTTAGAGGTAGTGTTGGTGAGTTCATAAGTGATATAACATATACTTAAAACCTTGGAAATATCACAATGGAAGTCATGAATGAATTGTTCTTCTCTTAGAGCATATAGCAACTGAAATGTAAGGGGATGATAGACCCTATTTCATTGGTCCTGAGGATATGTCCTGTTTGACTAGGTCATGGGGGATGATGCCCAAATTGGCCTATAACAGTGCCCCATAAAGCATGAAGTCAAAATAATAATAATATTTCTTGAGTGAGATGCTTTATGATGTGATGAGCTACAACTGAATCGGAGTGGTGACCTGCATCAATCTTACAATACATTACATCATGATATTTTCATCTTGATCACGAATTGCTAAGGGAGGCATTCCCATGATCAACACATAAAATATCTAATAACATGTACATAGTGCAGAAAGTCGTCTACATTGGAATGTTTCCCAATGTAGACATGCCTACAGATATAGGCCCATGTTCGGATGACGATTTGTATGTAAAGTCACTATATAGATGATGTGTACCACAATCCTAAAATTGCAATCCAGATGGCTAAAACTAGATCCAGGGTCTTCTTATCTTGTTCACTTGATCATTCGAGTACAAGTATAGCCATGCGAAAAATATGATTTGTAGTCGAATATGGTAAGACATCGTTTGATTATCAACCAATGATGTGAGCTATTAACAAATGTGAGAGAACCACCATTGATGTTAATGGCTCTCAAGGTACTATAGTACATTTTCCAAGGCGTGAATAGATGATTTGACGTCGAACGCCAAACAAATATTTTGATCAAAGGTCTAGAAGAGAGGATATTTTCGATGCTATAACAAGCCTCACAGTACTGGAAGTTGATGTTTCTAAGTAAACTTCCTATATGATGATTTGATGTTGACAGGAAGCCACTTTATCGTGAAACAAGAGTTACTGATTTCAGAGACAAAATGTGACTTGATATAGAAATGTTTAGGGATGACTGTCATGAAAATGAAGGTTTATGAGTATTGCATAAGGATGAGTATTCACTAGATAACTTCTCTTGAACATATCGACGACACTGAGATGAGTTGGCAGCATTGACCCCAAAACTGAAGTGAAGCTATGATGAACCATAGGTATGAATGAACTGTTAAGAAGATTAACCAACCCAAATAGTCACGATGATGGAGTGAAGTGTCATGTTCAAGAGCGACTTGCTACCGTAAAATTTATGTTCACTTTCCCAAATTTTCCCCGATCATTTGTTGACTAGTACCTCTTTATTTTTTGACCATCTTGAGGAGGATAACATATGTTTGATCTATAATTCAACCCTTCGGGCAAATATGCATTGCTATTTAATAATTTAATTAGTCTAGCGATAAATGAAACTCTATTATTGTCATGATCGACAAGCCCATCGCTATTTTATGTTTTAATGAGCCAAACAAAAGTGACAGCCCAATTCTTTTTCATATTTAGAGAGTTTGAAAAAGAGGAAAAAAGAAAAATCCATGAGTCCTTTTTTGTAAATTTGTTGCTCAGATCCGAAAAAGTGTAAAATGATATCTGAGAGAACCTCCTAGCCATGTTCGACTAAGGTTTTCCTTTTTCATAAATAATCTATCTCAGTCCAGAAAAGGGTTAAACTTATATTGAGTAGATGTTGTTTCATTTACTTTTACGAGCTCAAAAGACAAGTGCTCAGAAATATTTTCACATTATTGAAGTCTGAAAAGAGCTAAAAGAAGACTCCAGGGGTTCCTTTTTCATCGTTATCGAAGCTTGAAAAAGAGATAAAAGTGTTGTTCAAGTCCTTTTCATTTTTATCAAAGCTCGAAAAATAAGTATAAAAGTATGCTTTGTGGTCAAATCATTATTGAAATAAATGTGCATGACTAATTTGATATGTCAGCTGTAAACCTATTCAGAACAACATCAAATGGATTAAAAATACATGTTTCATGATAAAAAATGAATAAAACCATAGTCATAAAAATAAATATGATTTGAAAATAATCAAATGACTAATTAAAAGAGTTTTACTGTTCATTTTTACCATTTGAAAGTTACCATTTTCATTTTGGAGTTTTGAACATGTTTTCCCTCCCAAAATTTAGTTGTTGATTGCGGTCGATTCTGCGGGTAATTTTCCTCACCGTTTGATTCAAGTTGGTGTTATCAACCTCCTCTTTCTTTCACTAGTCTTTTTGTTTCATTTCATTGCAATTTTTTAGGTATTTGGGCCCCTTATTTTGAAAACAGGGTAACGCATCCTTGAATGTCGAAAGGTGCATTGTAGTGCACTGGAATTGAAGGCCAGGTGCACTTGCAACACACTGTCCCTTGACCAGGGGTACGTTAGGCACAATTCAAATTTTTGTTCTTTGTAGTGTGCCCAAATTTTTCCTGGTTGTTTGCATGAAATGGTTCCTTATGAGTCTTATGGTTTTTTTTGGATTCAATGGACCAAAATGATAATTACTTGGAGGGAAAGAGAACATGAGGAACAAAATATTATTGCCCTAAATGATCCAGGTACTATAAGAGCCCTCAGAGACTGTGGGTCCTAAAGTACTTTATATTATCTAGTATGAGGCAACAGATGGAACTATTGGAGTTCCTTGTTCATGCATGGGATCCAACGATTGAGGCATTTCATATTGGGGACAAAGTGGTCCTAGTTTTATTGGAGGATATCTATTTTCTCATAGGTTTATCTAGGAGAGGCCTACCCATTTATCTCTCAGGGTCTATTCTTGGAGGAGAGATAGTGAGAGATTATATATTGCAATATTGCAACCCAGGGGCGAACCTAGCAAGTATGAGAAAATAAACATCTGCGATGTTCATGATTTTCCATTGAGAACCATATTATTCATGATTGCAAAGCTTTTTGGTACCACTACACTACACGTAGAAAAAAAAACTTACATGAAGTATGCACTAGAGTACATGAAACCAACAATTTTCAACTGGGCTGAAGCTGTACCCTATCAAATGAAAGAACAACTGAGCAAGGAAAAGGGAGGAAGGAAGAAAAATTTCAACTATGGTTCGATCCTCATTCTTTCACCTTAGAGCGGATTCCACTGATGCAACCTAAACATGTGACACTAGCTATATATAACCCTAGAGATCCAAGGATGTAGAGATGGGTAGAAATGATGGCTAGACATGCTGGTCAATTGACCATCGTGTTCTTGACTGCATCCTTCACCTGGTTCAAGTGACAGATTATCGTCATTGAAGACTATGCATATGCATGCGTCGACTTCCGAGGAGATCCATATTTAGTTTTACCAAAAGGCGCTGAGTGGGGTGCAATTGGTAAGAATGTTTTGACCATTTTTTTATTTTTCTAAGGTTTATACATGTTTTTGTATTTTAATTTTTTCCCAAGACTAAACTAAAGTTTTGATGTATGTAGATGTAGGTCGCATTCGACCAGTGGGACAACCAGAGCAAGGAGCAGATGAGCCAACATAGAGGGCTGTCAAAAGAGAATTCCTTCTTCAACAACACATAGAGGAGTTTACCTTCGGGATTTCGGATTGCCGGATCAAAGAGTTACCCATGCGACTGCAGCGCCATACTATTGGCATTCCTAACTGCTAGATGCGGCTACTGGGTAGGATAGCTAGATTAGTAGCATGTTATCATGAGCACCACTACTTTACTTTTGAAATGTTTCATACATTTTGAGGTCACATCACCAATGTGTCGTGGGCACAAATTTTGTAAAAAACCTATAACTATCTATCTATTCTTTTTTAGTGTTTTACTATGTTTATTCTGCAATCCTATTAAAATAGTTCGCTAAATAATAAATTAATGTGTTCAAGTTTCTGGAAATGTGTTGATATTGAATGAAATCAAAATATCTTTCCAAAATTTGAACTCTTAGGAACATACGATGCAGTGTTGGATTTCTAATAGTATAAACACTAGTAAGTTGCAGTACCACAAGTTGTGAGTCTAACCTAATGATGATGCAGTGAATACAAAATGAAATGGCATCAGAGAGAAGTTCGATCAACTTGCTATACTCAACAATATTGTTTGTAGATCGACTGATACAAATCCCTTGAAAACTCGCTAACTCACCGTTTGGAGCGAAAATGGCCCATGCTGCAGAGGATAGATTCTGTGCGCTACGACTAGCACCATCAACATACCCAACGAATGATTCCAAATATTTAGACATCTGCGATGAAATGTAAAGAAGATTACTAACTTCAAGAAAACTATAGAAAAACAACTAAGACAGTAAACGCAAATCAACAACATATATACAATATAATACAATAGTTTACGACACTCATGTTTAAGCATAGTAATGTTTCATATACAACCAATTTCGGGGCTATGCCAATGGAATTCCATCATAATCTACCAACTCATAGGGACCCTTAGCAAGAACTCTTTTGACAATATAGGGGCCATGCCATAATGGCTCAAATTTACCTGTACCTATTACATCAGCTTCTTGATCATAAAGAAGGACGAGGTCACCCTCTAAGAAGATGCGAAGGTGGACATGCTTATCGTATTGCGCTTTTATACCTCTTGTTGTAGCTCCTAGAGACAATCTAGAGTTGCCATAGACCAGTGCCTAGGACATCTTAGCATAGCAAGGAGCATATAATAAAGCTGGGGTGTCAATCCAAAGGCTCTCTTGCTATCTCTTGTAAAACAAGGAAATTAATCTAAATGGGACCAGACCTCACAGTAATTGCCACAGGGAAAGTAATGTTGCAGAGACAAGATGCAAAGCTCCAACACAAAGCATCAGACAGTTAAGAGACAATTTACTGTAAAGAGGGCCGATTCAAATAATATGCCACAAAAATCAAGTATCAGAAGGTGTATGCGGTGAAAGAAATATAGGAAGCTATTAATTGACTTTGGTCTGATACCCAAATACACAACAGAACCATGTATGGGCTTATCAATCTAAGAATCCATACATGACAATGGTGTTTTAAAAGAACCCTCCCAAAACAACTAATATAGCAGAAAGATGGATGAAATGAACATGAAACAGTATATCATGCTTGAGCCATATTTAAAGTGCTTAACTGATCCAAGTATGGGTATCAACTAGGATAAATCCTTACCTGAAATCAGTGAGCCACTCGCATTCCAGTACATGATACAAGAAGATGGATAAAATGAAATGTTGTATTAAACACATGAAAGGAAGTTACATATTGTGGGATACCAAAGACTAGAATCCTCTAACACAGATAGAACTCCTCCTCACTGAGACCCTACGGGCTCTGAGCCTTCATACAAGAGCTAATACAAAATGTATAAAAAAATGCCTTTCACTGCACTATTCTCTGATAAAAATATGGAACCCTTACAATGTCTTTCTTCCTCCTTTTTATAGAGGAAAGAGAAGAGAAACTAATAAAAGAAGTAGGTGAAAAAAATTAATTGTTTCATTAAAACAAAATGGTGGAAACATTCGTGCCCATGTTGTTGAATGACTAGGTAATATTATTTGTACTTGGCAATATGCTTGCAGAAATAAATGAACTGGGTAGGAAATCTCTTTATGAACATGGTATAGAGAGAAATTCACATGAACCTTTTGTCCTTTCTTGAAGAAAATTTGGCTGAAATAAACCTTGAGGGCATTGTTTTCTGTGAAAATATCTTTCTAGTGATCTGCAAGGTCTTCGATCTGGTACTTTGCCTCCAAAAGGTTATGTAAAAGCCCCAAAGCCCTTAAATGCATTTCTTTAATCTCGTGCTCCTCACTGATATTCTCTATCTGCGCCATTAACTCTTCATGTGCTCAACCTGTGCATTTGAATGACCCTGGAGGGTTTAATAGATTTAAATCCTTGTTTGCTTTAATGGTGGTCATATCATAGCAGCTCCTGGATCTTTCTTCATAAATTTTTCTCTTGAAACATGGTCCTGTCGTGCGTTCTCGGCTTCTGTAATGGTGGCCGCAAATTATGATAGCCCTTCAGCACCAGACACCTGCAAAACCCACAAACACATTAAAGAAAACCAGTACACGGGGGTGGTGAATGCGGTGATGACCATGGAGATGGTGATGCAGACTGGGCGGAGTGGTGAGACGATGTAGGGTGGCGGAAAATGTAGGTAAATAGTGGAACGGCAATAAAAGGACGAGATGGAGATACGTAACATGAACACTATATATGGCACATAAACGGAGTATATGAATGGTGGGGGGTGACAAAGATGACACGTGGGCATACGAAAATCCAAGCGGGAGGGAAGACGCGGAGGTGTGTTGGGTATGTGTTATATTCTTTCCATGACTAAGCATGCGTGGGGGGGCGATAGCCCCCCCTTTGCACTGGGCGCAACGGGGGGGTCACAGGGGGGGCGGTAGCCCCCCTTGTCGGGGTCCGGGGCAGCGCCCTGGCGAAAATTTTGGTTCCTTAATTTCCGCTGGGTAGTCTGCGTCCATGGTTTTGTGCATGGATTTGCACATGGTTTTGGGGTTCGATGGTTTTCGGCCCCTGGTATTTTTTTAGATCCGGTCAAGGGAACTACGGTTATGTTCTAATCCAGGGTTAATGGATTGGGGTTTATGTATGCTCCGACATGTATATATATGTGTTGTAACACTAAAAAGAATATAATGAAAAATCAAGCTGGTCGTCCCGATTTGGGATCCAAGGGAAAATCTCTGTGTTTATCTGTTTTATGTTTTATGCTCTCGCAATTGTTTATTTTCTGTTATAAGATTCGTGTGTAGATAATTTCTGTTTAGGGTTAAAACCTACAAGGTGGATTCGGTCAATCAACGGGATGTGAGAACAATTCTGGGCCATACGATCAAAACGCAATCAACGGTTAATATTGTGTCGGGCGGTGATGCGATGGTGAGCCACAAGTACTGTGCACTGGGGCTAAAGTTCGCACAGCTTGGGAGATTGGCAACCGTTGGATGGAGCGCTCAGGATTGGACGACTGAGGTTGCTTTCGCTGCGCGCCCGAGATCGAGAGTTAACGCACGAAATGGGGCGGTATTGGAACAGTGGCCTGGGACACGCGGCACATAACGTGTGGAATCGCTGCGTTTTGAGAAAAACCTCCAGCCTTTGAAAAGTGGTGTGAAATAAACCGGCTGGGTTTTGAGCAGTGGATTTAGGGCGCGGGGACCACAAAGGTGGAGAGCTGTGGTACGTTGATTTGTGTTTGATCTGACGGCTGAGAGCGGGCCCGATAGCATTTAAATGATAAGCTCCTTTTGATCTGGCATAGGGTTTTGCACCTGGGTCACGTGAAAGACTAGTTGTAGGAGGCTAGGACTAAAGGGGCTCGGATTTAAATATTTCAAAAGTGAGTTTTCCGGCCTTTTATTATGAAATTTGGATGCGGAAGAGGGCAACGGTAAGCAGAGAAAGGGTTTCTTAGGCCACGATAAGAAATTTGAAAGGTTCAGGAGAGGCTAATGGCTAAAATTTTTAATGGGGGATAGGCATGGATAACATCGGCTCCAGCTGGGGATGACACGTTCATCCCTGGACGTGTCGAGAACTTGCAGACCACCTGATCATCTTTTATGCGAACTCTGCTCTTCGGCTCTTCTACATTTCACTTCATAATTTATCAGCACACCCACCTGAATTAAACCAAAACTGAAACAAAACTTATATATAATATGGTACATCAGGCCTGCTCTGCCTGAATCAGAATTGGAAGTATGGCTTGAGAAATTGGCCATTTACAGGGGCGTCAAGCAAGTTGCCCTGCAAATTCTCCAATACAAACGTGTTATTGCCTCCCTGTTCCACTATTTTGAAAGGACCAAACCAAAGGGGATCAAATTTTCCATGCTTTCCTTTTTCAGCCCTTCGGACATCCCATCTGAGCACCAAGTCACCAATCTGCAACTTTCTATCTTTTGCATGCTGATCAAATATACGTTTCATTTTCTCTTGATATTCTATTAATCTTTGATTCACTTGGCCCCGTGTTTCCTCTAATTCTACCAATTGATTGATTCTCCTGACCATATCATTAGGTTCCTCCTGACTTTCTTGCATGAAACGGGTCACTGGTAAAGCCAGCTGCACAGGAAACAGTGCTGCTCGTCCATATACCAACTCATATGGAGATTTCCCAGTTGCTCTCTTACTGGTGATTCTATTAGCCCACAGAGAAAATTTTAATTGGGAATCCCAATTCTTCTGATTTTCATTTATAGTCTTTTTCAAGGCCGTCACTAGAGTTTTGTTGGAAGATTCTGCTAAACCATTTCCCCGTGGATAGTAGGCTGTGGAATGATTTAGTGCAATATTATACTGCTGGAAGAAATTTACAAATTTTTCAGATTTAAGGGCCTGTGCATTATTAGTCACTATTCTAGCAGGACAACCAAACCTGGATATGATGTTCTCTTCCATGAATTTTATGATGACAGTGTCAGTAGCATTCCTTGCAGGTATGGCTTCCACCCATTTTGTAAAGTAATCTGTGGCTGTCAATATCCATTTATGTTGTCCACTTGATGGGGGGTGTATTTCTCCAATAAAATCTATTCCCCATTGTTGAAATGGTTCATCTACATGAACTGGAATCAAGGGCAGAGCTGCTAATTTCTGTCTCTCGGAAAATTTCTGGCACTTATCACATGCTCTGACCCAAGTAAAAACATCTCCAAATAATTTTGGCCAGTAGAAACCAGCCTTTAAGATTTTATGAGTTGTGGCTCTCCAGCTGTAATGGCCTCCACATATTCCTTCATGAAATTCCATCATTATACTTTCTACTTCATCCTCTGTGAGGCACAATAATAGGATGCCCGAAGGATCTCTCCAATATAATTGGCCATTAGCAACTATGCATTTCTGTGATTTCAGTCTTAAAGCCCTGTATTTTGATTTATCACAGCTGGGAGGATGGCTGAGTGTCAAAAGACATTATACTATTTCTTTGTACCAAGGACTGGTGAGAAACTTCATGTGTACTTTCTGAGTAGCCCTCTCCAGCCCTTGCTGCTCTTTTTCATTCTCAGATTCTTCATTTGAAAGCATAGACAGGTTTATGCTCAGAGCTTGATGGTTAGATTCTGATAAGATCCTTGCTAGCCCCTGTCCTTTTATCAGCTTAGTAGGTCTGATATCCAGATCATACTCCTGTATTTTTGCAATCCATCTCCTTCTTTTCCCTTCACTATCTCCCTGAATGAGAATGTCTTTGACAGCTGCTGTAGGGACATATGCAATAATATGAGACTGCAAAACATACACTCTAAAGGCTTTGAGGGACTTTATGAGGGCATATGCCTGCTTTTCTAATATATTGTATTTCAATTCAGCATCATGGAGCACCTGACTAAAAAAGGCAATAGGCTGCTCGTATCCACCTTCGTTTTTCTGCAACAAAACTCCAGCTACTGTATGTGGTGATGCAAATGAAAAGATCATAAATGGTTTAGTATAATCAGGCTCGGCTAGCACAGGAGCTTCAGCAAATGCCTGTTTTATTCTGGCAAATGCCTCTCTGGATTCCTGAGACCATTTTACTTCATTGTTCTTCTTTAGCATATCTGTTATATGCCTAACTATCTCAACATAGTTAGGGATAAACCTTCTCAGAAAATTTATGCGCCCAAGAAATACCTGTACCTCTTTCTTATTTCTGGGGAGAGGAATACTATTGATCACCTCTACTCTTTTAGGATCAATTCTCACCCCATCTTTAGTTACAATATGCCCCAAAATTTTTCTTTCCTCTAATGCAAATAAAGACTTTTGTGGATTACGAGAAAGACCATACCTTCTGCATTTTTCAAAAGTTCTTCGTAAATGCTCAATGTGCTCGGCATCATTTTTTGAAAACACTGTTATATCATCAAGGTACACCACCAAAAATTTATCTTTCTCCCCAACAAAAGCTATGTCCATGGCCCTTTGGAAAGTGGTCCCTGCATTAATCAATCCAAAAGGCATCCTGGCGTACATGAATGTTCCCCATGGTGTAGTGAAAGCAGTCTTCTTCTGATCCTCTGGGAGCACAGCTACCTGGTTATAACCGGAGAATCCACCCATCATTGACATTCTGGAGGCTCCCACCACTTTCTGCAGGATGTGGTCCATCTTGGGCAATGGATAATTATCTTTGAGAGATGCTTTGTTTAAATTCCTGAAATCCACACATAGCCTTATTTCTCCATTTTTCTTCCGGACAGGGACCAGATTAGCAACCCATTCTGAGTACCTTAGTGGCACAATTATTTTGGCCTTTAATAACTTCTTAATTTCTTTCTCAATAGAGGGAAGCAACAGAGGATTTATCTGTCTAAGCTTCTGCTTATAAGGTTTTGCATCTTCCGTCAGAGGAATTTTATGCTGCATTATACTAATATCAAAAGTTTTAAGGTCCTGATAGGACCATGCAAACACATCCCGGAATGACTGAAATAATTTCAGGTATTTCTGCTTGTATTCTTCTGGGACCTTCTTGGATAACTTTACAATTTTGGGCTCAACCTCAGTACCCAAATTAAGATCTTCCACTTGATCTTCCTCTACCACTTTACTAGGCTGAAAAGGGACATCATTTTTATCAAATAATCTTTCTAGAGGCACCAACCCTCTAGGGATGACATTTCCTTTCAGCTGCAACACTTTACTTCCTGCCATTTTCTCTTCCCACTTATTTTCTAAAATATCTTCAGCCTCATCGTTTTCACAATCATCAATCTCCATATTAGAGAATTATCCCACTGTTTCCAGGAATATCTTCATTTTTTCCTCATCCTCAAATACCTGCCAATGCTTGATATTATCTGGGATTGATGGCCTATAAAGTACTTCAATTTCATACCTCAAGAGAGGGTTTTGAGGAGGACGAAATGTACTGGTAGCTACAGCAAGAGAATCTGCCATTCTATTTTGCTCCCGGGGTATGAACTGGATAGTAAATGCTGAGAAGAAATGCTCCACCATGTCCCAAACTTCATTTCTGTAAGCTCTCAGCCGTGGATGTTTAGTTTTACATTGATTTCTGACCTGTCTGACCACCAGCTCAGAGTCTCCCAGAGCTTTTAAACTTTGTATACCCATGCTCCTGGCTGTCTGCAATCCTAGCAACAGTGCTTCATATTCAGCCACATTATTAGTAGCTTTTTACTCCAATTTAAAAGACGATGGCACCCATTTTCCTGTAGGAGAGATTAATAATACTCTAGCCCCATTACCTTCTCTTGAATTTTCTCCATCAAAATGTAGTGTCCAAATTCCGGCTTCATTATCTTCCAAGTGTTGCTCAGTCTTGATTTGACAGAAGGAAGGTTCATGAGCATAATTTTTATCTTCTTCTAACATCAAACATGAGAAATCTCCTTACTTGCTGTAGACTGGTGAATTCTCTGAGTTATCAGCCTTAGTCACCATCTTGAAAAATCTAGTTTCTTTGTATAACCTCCTCTCCTGGCCACCAAAAACAGGGATAGTGGCATATGTTAAATCCATCTTGAGTGACCCACCGATTTTTGTTCCCCAGGACCTTGACAACAACATGCCAAAGCGAGCTGGGATGTCAACAACCACAATGTTCATTACTACACTTTTTGCTGGAATTTGGGCCAAATTGACCACTAAATCTTTAATCATCCCCAAGCATTTAACTCTTTTGGAATCAAATGAATATAGGTCTTTATATGGACGTGTGATTTGCAGTCCTAGTTGCTCCATGACTGACAAAGGCATTAGATTATGGGAAGCCCTAGAATCTAACATACAATTGTGTAACAGCAGGTCATGAATCACTAGAGACACATAGAAAGGAGGAGTAGAGGGGTCTATCTCCTCGACATGTGGGCCAAAAACTACCATGGCTCTTTCTTCTTGAAGATTAAGATTGTATGGAACTATTGGTGCTTCAGGAGGGAGCAATAAATAAGTAACTTGAGATTGATATGCAGGTTGTTTTAACAGTTCAGTCAAAGGGACTGGGATTTTGACTTTCTCAAGTTCTTTTTGCAGATTAAAAACAGGAGGGGGCTTTTCTATTACAACTTCTTTTGACTCTTTATTTTCAGCTGGAGGTTTAACTTCTTTTGATACAGACTCAGCATTAGGAGGAGTGACTACTTTTGAGGAAGAAAGAACTTGATCATTCGACTGCAAAGGTCTGTTTAAAGGACTCTTACCTTTGTCTGTGACTTTCTTCATTGTTGACTCCTTTTGAGCAGGTTCTTCCTTTTGAAGTGGCTCCACTTCTTCTTCTTGAATCTGAGTCCTCTTTCTGGAAGATCTGAGATCATATCTCCTGTTAAATGTGCTTGCATGAAATCATTAAACTGCTTGCAATAATGATCAGTCTCTGCATCTTCTGTGTCTCTGATCTCTTCTTCTTCTTCTTGCAATGGACACTCTATTTCATCATTGTTTGAGAAGGCAAGGTTTGCATCTCGCAGTTCATAGGAAACATCTTCAGTGGATTCATCTACTGGGCCTTCCAGGTACAATGGGTGTGGTACTTGATCCTGTTGTTCTTTAGCTTCCCTTGGCAATATTTGCAGGGGTGGATTTCTATACTGAGGATTGTAACCCCTGTTTGGAGCATTCTGGAAGTTCCTGGAAGCTGATTTCTTGGTCTCCAATTCAAGCTTGACAATTTTATTAGAAAGATTCTTAATCATTTTGCTCATTTATTCAATTTTATCTGAATCATTATCTTGATTAGAAGTAGATACTTCCTCTTTACCCCTTCTTCTGGTGTCTTGTTCAGCTTTCCCTCTTAATTTTCCAGTGGAAGCAAATTTTGCTTCCAACTCAAGAGCATCTGACTGAGCATCATCTAGGGTGGCAGGATTTCTTTCCCTGAGAGAGAAACCAAAGTCTGAGTCAAAGGCTGCTATGAATACAACTTTGGCAGCATTCTGATGAGGCTTCATATCTGCAGGGAGGTTCAGATATAACTTATTAAATCTCTTAATAAACTCTGACACCCCTTCATTATGTTTCTTCTTGAGTGTATTAAACTCAGTAAGACACTGTCCATGATATTTCTTCTCTCCCCATTTTCTGAGAAAAGTATTTTCCATATCATCCTAGGTGGTTACGGAACGGTTTCCTAATGTTTTGAACCATTTTCTGGCTTCACCATCCAAAGATTGCATAAATAGTCTTAAGACTACATCCAAATGTTCTACATTAAATTTCTCTGCAAAAGAGCAGAAAGTTTCAAGATGTTTCCGAGCATCAATTTCATTTTCCCCAATGAATCTAGGCAATATCTTTAAATAATCCTGTGGCATATCATTTAGCACTTGAGGTAATGCTAGGGGAGCATATTTGTTCAAAGAAAAGGCTGGGACATTAGCCATTGGAGGAGGTGGGGGTTGTGCAACAATCTGATGTACAGATGGAGGAAGAGGCAGAGGAGGAAGTGGAGTATGGATAGAAATGGGAATATATTGTACAACAGCCTGAGGTTTTGCTGGGAATAGTTCACGGTTAACAAAAGCTATTTCTGTGACTTCTTTAACTTCTTCGACCTTAGGAGTAGGATGAGGATGATCTTTAATTCGAGCACCTCCCTGGGGTGGGCTATCTGAGTAGTAATCTGTGTCTCCCACAGTGGAGTCGGGATTTTGTATTGGAAATTCTTGAGAAGAAGAAGATGGGTAATATTCTATGGAAAACACAAGGATTTCAGCATGTACTGATCTCTTTTCTCTCCAACTTCTTCTATGAATAATATTTTCTGGGTCAGACACGGAAGGTGTCTTTGACTGTGATGTATCTGACCTCAAATGTGGCTTACGAGGAGCCAAGACTACCAATAGATTTATCAAATGAATAATATTGGAGTCGCCAAGGTGAGAGATATGAAACTCTTCAAATCTCTGTGCTCACCTGATTAGAGAGTGAATATAATTTGTCGAGGCCCAGGGAAACTGATATTCTTGAATTCGATTCCTAGCAACGGCGCCAGAAAGATGTTGTAGCTCCTAGAGACAGTCTAGAGTTGCCATAGACCAGTGCCTAGGACATCTTAGCATAGAAATGAGCATATAATAAAGCTGGGGTGTAAATCCAAAGGCTCTCTTGCTATCTCTTGTAAAACAAGGAAATTAATCTAAATGGGACCAGACCTCACAGTAATTGCCACAGGGAAAGTAATGTTGCAGAGACAAGATGCAAAGCTCCAACACAAAGCATCAGACAGTTAAGAGACAATTTACTGTAAAGAGGGTCGATTCAAATAATATGCCATAGAAATCAAGTATCAGAAGGTGTATGCGGTGAAAGAAATATAGGAAGCTATTAATTGACTTTGGTCTGATACCCAGATACACAACAGAACCATGTATGGGCTTATCAATCTAAGAATCCATACATGACAATGGAGTTTTAAAAGCACCCTCCCAAAACAACTAATATAGCAGAACGATGGATGAAATGAACATGAAACAGTATATCATGCCTAAGCCATATTTAAAGCGCTTAACTGATCCAAGTATGGGTATCAAATAGGATAAATCCTTACCTGAAATCAGTGAGCCACTCGCATTCCAGTACATGATACAAGAATATGGATAAAATGAAATGTTGTATTAAACACATGAAAGGAAGTTACATACTGTGGGATACCAAAGACCAGAATCCTCTAACACAGATAGAACTCCTCCTCACTAAGACCCTACGGGCTCTGAGCCTTCATACAAGAGCTTATACAAAATGTATAAAAAAATGCCTTTCACTGCACTATTCTCTGATAAAAATCTGGAACCCTTACAATGTCTTTCTTCCTCCTTTTTATAGAGGAAAGAGAAGAGAAACTAATAAAAGAAGTAGGTGAAAACAACTAATTGTTTCATTAAAACAAAATGGAGGAAAAATTCGCGCCCATGTTGTTGAATGACTAGGTAATATTATATGTACTTGACAATCTGCTTGCAGAAATAAATGCACTGGGTAGGAAATCTCTTTATGAACACGGTATAGAGAGAAATTCACATGAACCTTCTGTCCTTTCCTGAAGAAAATTTGGCTGAAATAAACCTTGAGGGAATTTTTTTTTGTGAAAAGATCTTTCTAGTGATCTGCAAGGTCTTCGATCTGGTACTTTGCCTCCAAAAGGTTATGTAAAAGCCCCAAAGCCCTTAAATGCATTTCTTTAATCCCGTGCTCCTCACTCATATTCTCTATCTGCGCCATTAACTCTTCATCTGCTAAACCTGTGCATTTGAATGACCCTGGAGGGTTTAATAGATTTAAATCCTTTTTTGCTTTAATGGTGGTCATATCATAGCAGCTCCCGGATCTTTCTTCATAAATTTTGCTCCTGAAACATGGTCCTATCGTGCGTTCTCGGCTTCTGTAATGGTGGCCGCAAATTATGATAGCCCTTCAGCACTAGACACCTGCAAAACCCACAAACACATTAAAGAAAACCAGTACACGAGGGTGGTGAATGCAGTGATGACCATGGAGATGGTGATGCAGACTGGGTGGAGTGGTGAGACGATGCGGGGTGGTTGAAAATGCAGGTAAATAGTGGAACGGCGATAAATGGACGAGACGGAGATATGTAACATAAACACTGTATATGACAAGTAAACGGAGTATATGAATGGTGGGGGGTGACAAAGATGACACGTGGGCGTACGAAAATCCAAGCGGGAGGGAAGACGCGGAGGTGGATTCAGTCAATCAACGGGATGTGAGAACAATTATGAGCCATACGATCAAAACGCAATCAACTGTTAATATTGTGTCGGGCGGTGATGCGATGGTGGGCCACGAGTACTGTGCACTGGGGCTAAAGTTCGCGCAGCTTGGGAGATTGGAAACCATTGGATGGAGCGCTCGGGATCGGACGACTGAGGTTGATTTCGTTGCGCGCCCGGGATCGAGAGTTAACGCGCGAAATGGGGTGGTATTGGAACAGTGGCCTAGGACACGTGGCACATAACGTGTGGAATCGCTGCGTTTTGAGAAAAACCGCCAGCCTTTGAAAAGTGGTGCGAAATAAACCTGATGGGTTTTGAGTAGTGGATTTAGGGCATGAGGACCACAAACGCAGAGAGTTGCGGTACGTTGATTTGTGTTTGATCTGACGGCTGAGAGCGGGCCCGATAACATTTAAACGATAAGCTCTTTTTGATCTGGCACAGGTTTTTGCGCCTGGGTCACGTGAAAGACTAGCTGTAGGAGGCTAGGACCAAAGGGGCTCGGATTTAAATATTTCAAAAGTGAATTTTCCGACCTTTTATTATGAAATTTGGATGTGGAAGAGGGCAACGGTAAGCAGAGAAAGGGTTTCTTAGGCCACGGTAGGAAATTTGAAAGGTTCAGGAGGGGCTGATGGCTAAAAATTTTAATGGGGGATAGACATGGATAACACCTCTCTTATGTGCTTCGTTGGCCAATGCATATTCATGACACGTTTCAGCAAGATGGATGAGGTTAAAAGGATGCGCTTCTTCAGTAGAGGTGTCAGGTAATAAGCCGATTGCAAGTTTTAACGACGATATTTCAAACTGGATTGGCAAGATAGCGTCCAGGCCATACACCAATTGAAAGGGGGTAAATCCAGTTGCATTTCTCACCGAGGTTCAGTACGCCCACAAAGATGAGTACAAGATTAAATGAAAATTTCGTTTATGAACTCCTATAATTCGTTGAAGCATTCTTTTAAGAATATTGTTAATAGACTCAACTTGTCCATTTGCTTGTGGATAATAAAGAGTATAACTATCATGCGAAAATCCTAATTTGGAAGTCAACTCATTCATCGTATGATTATGAAAATTTTAACCATGATCTGTGACTATAGCCTGTGGGACCCTAAACCATGAAATGACATGATTAAAGAAAAACAATGCAACTATTTTTCCTATGTTATTAAATGTAGGCATCGCTTTGGCCCACCTGGTAAAGCAGTCTACTGTGACAATAATATAACCATGCTCCCTGGACGAATGAGGGTTACATGTCATGAAGTCAATGCCCCATTTTGAAAATGGTCCCACAGAGACAACATGATGCATTGGCCCTGGAAGTTTGTGGATTTTACGATCAAATATCTGGCATGCATGACAAATTTTGACTGCGAGGATGCAATCACGAAATATGGTAGGCTAAAAGTAACTGGCATGGAGTATCTTCTGCATGGTAGCATATCCAAACAAGTGTACACCATAAGCCCCAACATGACAATCATTTAAAACTTTTTGGACCTCCTCAAGAGTGAGTCACCTTCTTAAAATTGTATCGACACCAAGACAATAAAGTGTATCACCAACGATCAGATAATATTTGGCTTGGTATCGAATACATCGCTGGTCAGAACGAGAGGTATCAGGCCGAAAATTCTGGGTCTGGAGATAAATGATAAAATCCCCATACCAAGGATTGGATGATACAATCAGAAACAGAGACTCATCAAGAATAGATGGTTTTGATGTGGTAGTAGTACTATCAGAGGGAAGGTCACATAGAAGCTTAGCCAAAACTAAATAATTCTTTGACTTGGATTTGATGAATTTCAAATCAAACTCCTACAAAATGACAATCCATTTTGAATACTTTCCCCCCAGTAATTGACGTGATAAGATGTAAGTCATGGGGTTGCAATCTGAAATGAAAATGGTCTTCCGGAACAGGATATAGTGGCGAAATATTTGGACGACTTGAATAACCGCTAAGGCAAGATTTTCTACGTACGAATACTTCACTTCTGTATCATTGAGATTACGACTCAAACAATAGATTGGATGTTTTATCACATACAAGAACAACTTCTAGTCATTCGAATTCGAGATTCCGATGTTCTGGAAAAAAAGTGACAGGATTCGGATCAACTTCCAGTTGAACAACGTCGGGTTTGGGAGGTATGGTCTCACTGATTGGATGGATCGTGACCACGGGTAGCTATGAGGACTCCATCCCAACAACAGTAGATGAACTGGGATTTGTAGAAATAGCTTGTGTTGAATCTGGTATATTTGAGGATAATGTCGCACCAGAGGTACTAATAGTACTAGTTTTAGTAGAGCGATATCGCCTTCGCTAACCAAAAATGGCTTCCGGTGGTAAAGGTGGTTTCAGTGCTATTCTACGCGAACGACGGGGAAAGGGATTCTCTTCTTCCATGACGACTAATTTATTTTATGACAAAAAACAAATAAAAAAAATAAAAGAGTAATTCTAGGAAAAAGGTTTACCAAGTAATTCTGAATTGCATAATGCCTCCTAGCGAACCAAGAAGTACGAGCAGGAAATCTCCTCGAATTTTGTGTTCAGTGTATCACAAGTTACAAGCTGGCTGACTCGGTTCACTATGGATGGATAAAAACCTAAATTTTTCCTTCCAAATATACCCTTCCCCAAATGCTGTGTTCGGTGTATCACAAGTTACAAGGCAGCCGACTCGGTTCACTATGGATGGATAGAAACCTAAAGTTGTCCTTCCAAATATATTCGAAGGTACATGGAGGCCCAAGTCCATATTAGCGCTGTCTAATGTGAAACCATACAATGAGAGCACCCCTTATACTTTTTGTACTAGAACACCGCCTAATATACCCAAAGGTACGTGGACGAGCTCTGATATACTTGCATACGTGGAGTGAGGTATCACACTCAGAATGTATCACAGAAAAGTTAACGACAACTGCTATGTTTAACGATTCCGGAACACGTCTCTAGCCTAGACCTTCTAAATGTTATGTTATGGTTCCAATGCTTTCTTATGTAAATTGATGTAAATTTTAAGTTGATCTTGTTTATAAATTTTGTATGTGAGGTTCACCGCATGATGTGATGGAAATTCCTAAAAATGAAAACTAAAATGATAAGAAAATTTTTCAATTTTAGCTTTTTCAATGAAAATCCTAGCTAATAAGGGAAAGAGCAATTAGTTTAAGAGCAAACAACAAAGAGCACCAACTAAAATGCAGATTTCCTAAGTTGTTCCTATGCAACACACACAATTCACTATATGCACATGCATGTTTTTCTTTTCATCTCCCTTAATGTAAATGCAAGAAAGGAAACTATATGCATCAAATCAACAAAAACAAGTGTTTTATTCTTCGAGAAATGAGGAATTTAACAACAATTTCTCTTTTAGGAAAAATGAAGAATGGAATTACAATTTTTCCTACAGGAAACGAATAATTTAACAAAAATTTCCTTTACGAAAACAAATGGATCTAATGAAGAAATAAAATACTTTGAATTTTATTTTCCAATGATAAAGAAAAACACTAAAGAGACATTGAACAATTTTACTTTTCACGGGAGGAAGAATCAGGTAAATTCTTTGGTCTCTAAGAGGTATCAAACAGTTGAGAATACAACAAACAAATGGCTAAGAATGATAGAAATGAAAAATTTGAATGGAATTTGGTTGGCTAAGGGGGAAACGAAGTCTCTAAAGGGAGACAATTTGTTGCAATGCGCCCTTGAGTGGGAGACAGTGCAATGTAGTGCACAGTGTCTTGACCAACAGTGCGTTGGGTGCAGCAATGATTGAAAATGCAAGATACAGAACACAATTCTAATACAATTCTTTCATTCAAAAGTATAATAACTGAAAGTAGATGCTACTGATGAGGATTAACAAAGGAAAAAACACCAGGATTGATAGGAAAGTCCCCAGTGGAGTCACCAATTTGTTATGCAAAATTATGATCTATGGATAAATCAAATTCCCTAAGTGTGGTGCTAGGCACTTAGAACAACAGATGAAAGAATTTCCTAACACTTTCTCTAAAATAACCAGAAACATAGAATGATAGAAGAACCTACTTGTAATCCAAGCACTTCTCCTTCTCATTCTGTCACTTTTGTTGTCACCTTCAATCCAACTCAGATCGCCAGATTGATTCCTGCAAGCATAAACAGAGAAAAACAAACAAATTGCAATATACATATACCTACTTATCATAATCACTCAAATCGATTAGATGTGAAACATATATATCATTCAAGAATCCATTTCATGAGAAACATAAACATAAACATATACATATATGAGAAAATGGACAACAATATTTATTAAAGAGTAGAAGGGGGAGGTTACAACCAATGATCGATTTCATGCCACCAGCTCTAGATTCATCCCAGCCTCATCACATCCAACATCACATGACCAGAAACATATCAGTACTTTCACTCTCTCAAATGAGAATCCAACAACATTTCTATACCAAAATTATTCCCTCCCTAGCACTAGGATTTGTGCTCAATTTATAGGGAAACTGATGTAGTTTCTCAATGAATTAATTTCTAATAATAGGTAAGACATGTTCCCAAGTTCAAAGGTGTTAGATGGACACTTTGATTCGAAGTTTGACACATATGGACTCTTCTAGAAGGCACTGGCCATGTAGAGATTCCAGGAACAATGATAATTTCTCTCCCAGGTGACCAAAATACTCTTGAATGTCAGGAAGTGCATTGCAGTGCACCCTTGAATGGAGGATGCTATGATATGCAACGCAGTTAGTCCCTTTAGAGGCAACATTGGTGAGTTCATAAGTGATATAACATATACTTCAAACCTTGGAAATATCACAATGGAAGTCAGGAATGAATTGTTCTTCTCTTAGATCATATAGAAACTGAAATGTAAGGGGATGATAGACCATATTTCATTGGTCCTAGGGATGATGTCCAGTTTGAGTAGGTCATGGGGGTTAATGCCCAAATTGACCTATAACAATTAATGTAATTATTTCAGCGTCAAACAAATTAATCATGCATTGTCGATGTGCTTATTAATTGATAACATCAATTTTGTACTAATCATGTTCAAATATATTTTTTGAAATTATTAGGATTATAGTGATGATGAGAGACCTACCTACCATCTTCTTTTGCAGCCCACGACAATGTCAAATCGAGAGAAGGTTGAATTAAGAGAAAAATTGGAGAGGAACAATACAAAGAATGGTTGAATCAACCACCTCTTCAATTCCCACTACGTCCAGGTTCACCAATTAGGAATGACTACAACAATAGTAGTTCTTCACAAGATGGCAATGGAGGCAATCAAATAGAGGTTGGTATGGATGATTATTTAAGGGATGCGACTGCCATGTAGACTGTTAAGAATTTATAGGAGAAATAATAAATTTACCGAGAGGAATAATAATCATGAAAAAGAATCAGCAACAAAACATTAACATAAGCACATATGTTTATTCGGGAAAACCCAAAACTCTGGGGAAAAACCCAACCAATGAAATTTCATTAACCATTGGCCAAAATCCTGGCCAATCCGTCCAAGTGAGCCTTCATTTCTCACCTCCAGGTTTGCCTTACAATGAAGTCTTCCCAGCCTTTTATAGGCTCCATTACATGCAATACCATGGGCCAAAACCATGGGTACACAAAACCATGTGTCCAAAACCACTACTATTTACCCTAGTCAACATTGACTCTACCCTGAGTCATGTTTACCTAACAATTCCCCCCTTAAACTTGACTTGGGGATTATTGACTAAATCCAGCCAAAACTGCTAAGTGAGACAACCCCTCTCACTATAGCCCTTTCCCCCCTCAATATTTTTACCTAGGGTAATTGTTATCTTGACATCCCCCCTATCACCTAGGTCTAACCTAGACTTTACCAGTGATTACCCAGGGGTACACATGCCATACTAGGTCTTACAACAATATGCCCATTTACATGTGATATATATATTCATTGTTGCTATTCTTTGTATGACCATTCTCTACATTCATTCATGATGTCCTCTCCAAAGAGGACATCATAGTTGTACATATGAAATCAATGTCCATATAAAAAGAACCCATCTACCGGATTACATGGGTCACCAGCCTCTGTAACCGCCAGTCCTCTAGGAATTCTCTTCAAATACATGGTTCATCAATTTTTAATTAAATCACCTGCAAATATCCTCTCTCATTTTGACGTTCTTCAAAACATTTGATTGACACATTCTGTCAAACACTTTGCTCTCCTAACGCAACTAATGGCTTGCTATTCTAGCACCTATTCTCTCATATCTCATGGATCTCTCATGACCCATTTTCCATGCTGCTCATCACTTAAATTCGACACGCCATTTTTCCAGCAGATCTGGAAATTTCCCCACGAATTGCCTCAGATCTTGATGTCCCGTAACCCACCATCTTCAACCCTTCAAAATAGCCAGCATCGAACAGAGCCTTGGACCACACCTTGCCCGTGCTCATCCTTCACCCTTCCCCTGCCAGTGCCACGGCCTCGGCGCCAGACGAGCGGGGTGTAACCGAGCTCTCGAAATACCAGGGCTTCGAGTTCGAATCCTGCCCCTTTCGTGTGCCGAACCTGCAACCCGCCAAGGATTCCAGGGGATGCCTGCAGGAGATCGAAATTGCGTTGTTCCGTGGGGCCTAGCTGCTCTTTTTCTTCTTCTGCTCCATTCTCCGAATGGACTCCAGCTCTTGACACAAAAGTGATCCGATGGTACCCGTGCTGCCAACATGAATAGGACCTTCATCTTCCATAATTTCAATGCTATAACTCATCTGTCCAATCACCAAGCTACCTTGTTCCCAGAACTGCGAATAGATTCTGTAGTCAAATAAACCCTTGACAACATAGGCGTCCCTCTAAAGTGAAAATGGATCTGATACCATCTATTAAGAATTTACCGGAGAAATAATAAATTTACCGAGAGGAATAATAATCATGAAAAAGAACCAGCAACAAAACATTAACATAAACACATATGTTTATCCGGGAAAACCCCAAACTCCGGGGAAAAACCCAACCAATGAAATTTCATTAACCATTGGCCAAAATTCTGGCCAATCCGGCCAAGTGAGTCTTCATTGCTCACCTCCAGGCCTGCCTTACAATGAAGTCTTCCCAACCTTTTATAGGCTCCATTACATGCAATACCATGGGCAAAAACCATGGGTACACAAAACCACTACTATTTACCCTAGTCAACATTGACTCTACCCTGAGTCATGTTTACCTAACATAGAAAACGTTTTTAGATGCATTCTAGAATGATGATCATCTAGGGGATGATGCTCATATCGCTGATACATTTTTAGAAAGCCTTAAATTTTCTTCCACCACCCCTCTCTTTGGACCTGGCGATCAGTCAAATTCTACCTAGTTGGGGAGAATGATGTTACTGTACAATGTGAAAGAAAATTTTGGCATGTCAAATGCATGTTTCTCAGAAATTTTTAGGTAATTGATCATCAAGTCCTCCCCTATATTTTGAGAATTATAATCACACAATGAACATTACAAATGGTAAATTTTATGAACGTTAATAATTATATCAGCATTAATGTACATTTAATATTGTCCATGACCAACTACAGGTTATTCAAATATAAGGTTCTTCTGAGTGATAATGTCTTTCCCGGTAGCTACAAAGAGGCAAAGAAATTGTTGAAAATGTTGAGTGTTGAGTACATATCATATCATGCATGTCCAAATGATTGTATTCTATATAGAGGAGAATATGTAGACAAAGAGATGTGTCTGAAATGTGGGCATGATAGGTATGATAAATAAAAAAAGAAGGGTAAATCATGTGTTCCTCATTTTAAGATATTGAGGCACATGTCTATAATCCCAAGGATTCAAAGGATATTTCATTTCAAAGAATTAGCTATGTTGAAGGGATGGCATGCTTCACACAAAAGTGAGTTGGGAGTTATGTGAATCCCAACAAGTTCAATAGCCATGAAGCATATAGAGGATACATGGCCCAAAAAATTCAAGGATGAAGTACAAAGTCCACGAATCAACATAACCATGGATTTCGTTAACTCATATTTCCTCCAGAACACCAACTATTCTGTTTGGCCTGTAGTAGTGATCAATAACAATACCCCCCCATGGTTGTCCGTGAATAATGAACATATTATGTTGGCTCTCATAGTCCCTGGTAGAAGACAAATGAAGAATATGGATGTCTACTTACAACCACTGGTAGATGAATTGGATGAATTATGGGATGGGATAAATGTATACACTGTATCAAGACCCATCACAGCAAAGACGAGTTTTACGTTGTATGGCAGATGTGCTTACACGACACATGATTATCCAGGCTTAGGAGTTTGCTTTAGTAAATTACATGTTTATTGATTTATTTTTATACGTAACAATATTATTTAGCATATTAGTTATTTAATTCATAGTAATTATTCTGATCTTCATGATATTCTTTAACGTGCCATGCATATTGTATACAATAATTTTGTAGGTCTTGTAAAAAAAGTGTATCTTGGATGTAAATGTTGTGGACCTTCTCTGAAATCTAGATGGTCCAACAACCTATGAAAGCCAGTGTATGACTGCTCCAGGGTATTCCTCCCATAAGAACACCCTTACAGAATAGCAACATCCGCTTTAAGTGGTAAACGAGAGAGAACACAAAGGCCTCCAATAATGACACCAACTGAATGACTTAGAGAATATGAGAGAGAGAAGGAGAAGGAGTTCATAGAAATGTTTGATTCAAATGGGGAGCCTATGTTCGATGATCCATGATCCTTCGACACCTATGTTAAGAAATTTCCCATTGGGATGAAAATGAAATCTACCTTTTATAACCTCCCATATTGGGAGCATCTAAAGATTAGCCACTTATTAGATCCCATGCATATGTTTAAAAATTTTTCATCTTCTTTATGGAGGCACATATCATCGAAAAAAAGTGACAAATTTTTTGTTAAGAAATATATTATTATTTCAAAAACTAAAAAGAAACATTGGCCAAGACGATTAGAAAGTACAAGATCAGAGTCAGGCACTGGTCCCTCTAATTGGTATTCCAAAGAAGGTGATGTTCCATGGATTTTAAAAAAATATGATCTTTCTTTGGCAAATGAAGTTATAATGGGTGTGAGAGTGCCATCTTCATATCGGTCTTCACTACGACGCTGCTTCACCGTGGATGACCATTTTTCGAGGTTGAAATCGCATGACCATTTGAATATTCTAAGAGTACGTATAATGTCAAAAGCATGATTTTATCATTTGTTATATTAATAAATTTTATCCCATGTAGGGATCATAAAACATAACTAATTTTGTATATTATTGCATGTGTTTATGATGTAAATTTGAATGTTAGTTTTGTTGTGCTAATTTCATTTTCAGACATAAAACTGATTTACTAATCTTATGCTTGATGTAAAGGTTCCTTTGTTGCTTATGTGTGTCAAAACAGGAATTTAAACTGAGTTTTATGAGTGAATTTGAAAGCATCAAGCATGAATATAAATGGCTGAACAAAAAAAACATAAATGTACAGTAAACCATGACAATAGATCCATTAAAACAGAGTTTTGATAAAGGAGTTCACCCCTCCTGGGCTACATCTCCTTGGTCCAACTTCATAGCTTGGGCCTCTATATTAGCTAAATTGTGCTCAAAATTATATTTAAATGCATAAAATTCTCTTGGAACCTATTCCAATGAGTTAAAAGTGTCGAAATATATCAGAAATGACTATTTATTTACTCAATTTGGTTATCAAATGCTCTAGGCACGACCTTCCCTCTTGGTGGCCTTCAGCTTCAAAATTATTCAAGACAAAAAAAAACCTCTGTAGATGAGCTCCTTTGCCTCTGAAACCTGTTCCAATGTGTTCATATCATGCCAATTAGCCAAAAATGACGCTTTCTGAGCTAAATTTGGTCGAAAATTGACTCAGTTATGGCAAAAACAAACTTTCCCCCAATTTCTCCTCCAAATCAGGAGAGAACTCCAGTTAACTCCGTTAATTTTGGAGTTCGACCGCATTTGGCGGATTCCGCCAACTCTACTGTCAACTTAAATGTGTCATTAATTAAATGATAAGCGTGGATTAATGGTAATTAACTTCAGTCTTAGCGCTAAGCACGTTTTAAGGTCTCAGCCCCCGTTCGGTTATGCGCTTGGGTCACATGGAGGAGGTTTGGCCTCCTTCATTCCCGCCACTGAAGACACTGCGTGTTCAAATAAAAAATCGTAGCATAACTTTTAATGAAATGGGCCCATGGCCCAATGGCGGAGGCGCATCATGGAGAGAGGAGGTCATGGAGTTGAGCCCCAACCCTGCCACTCGTAATAGACTTTTGCACCACTCATTCAAAAACCTTAATATCGCGCCAAACTTGGTTAACAGACTTTGGATGTTATAACATGGTTGTGGACTATAGTTTTCATATTCCATTCCATATATTTGAACCATATTACATTCGCCACCATGATGTTTCCACCCGAACCTTATACATTCCACCTGCATTAAATATATTGCCTCCGAACTATAGGTTAACAACCATATGCCCATATATGTCGGACCTACCATTTATGCGAATCATAAGGTTTGTAATATGCCATGCCAGAAACCTTAATAAAATACCAACGTATATGCATGCAAAATTTAATATGTGATTCGTGGAAATTTATATATTAATAAAGATTTGAATATTAATTATTAATATTAATATATATAATATTATAACATAATATATGAAATTAAAATCATATAATTATGCCGTAAGGTATTCTTATTTGAAAACAACTCTCATAGTTGCCACTGTGTCCATGTCTGAACCATTAGATCAAATGTTAGACTATTGAAATGGTTTAGGTCATTAGATCCACAAGTAAATAGTTACATATATTTTTTATAATGATAATTTTTTTTTCTTTTTAATAAGTTAGATTGAATTTAGGTTTTGGTGACTTTTAAGTTAAAATGTTGTTATTAAAAATTTGTTATATTTTTATATGTAAATGTAAATAGTTTTATATATGTTTTAATAAGTTAAATTGAATTTAGGTAATAAAATAAAATAATAATAAACTATAAAAACAACCCATGGTATTGACCCATGGTATTCATCTGGAATATAGTTTATTTAAAAGGGGAAATTATACATAGTTTTTCTTGTTCTACATTATTTTTGTTACAACTATTTTATTAGTCCAAAAATACATGGTTTTTTGTGATGTCTTATTTATGTTACAATTATTTTATTAATCATGAGTAGTATTTCTTAATATATAAAAAATTAAATAAATAATGAATTTTTTTTAAATATGTAATATTTTTAATATTTTTTTAAATTTCCAAATTACTTCACAGGACATGATTTATCTTGAGCAATAATGATGAATGTTCATAATTTTCATTTCTTAATTAACACTAAATTTACCTTTCATTACTTAATTGTAATAGTTTGTAACTATATAACAGTTTGTAACTACATACTTACTCTTTTGAATTACATATATGCTTTCACCCACAATTTCCTATTTCAATATCTATAACAAAATTTTTTGGTTGATAACACTTATAATCAATATCTTTGAAACCTCCATGACCTGCTTCCATGTAAGCAAAATTTGTCTTTCATTCCTTCACGATGGCTCCTTCTCTGCAACAACTTATTTTTTCTAGGCTCCTCTTTCCTATGTTATTGCCTTACGACATTTCTTTTGCAACATATGGTGCAATTGCTAGTGTATTATCTCTCTCTCTCTCTCTCTCTCTCTCTCTCTCTCTATATATATATAAATTAATTCCAATTTTATTAATAATAATAAAAATAATTTCCAACACATAAATCCATAAACCCAAATTTAGCGTTAGGAGGTCATTGGACAAATTTTACCTTCACAAACCAAACTGGTGAATCTAGCTGTAACACTTGTCACAGTCCCATTGGGCTAAAACTGAAGAAGATTCTCTGAATGATGACTGGGTGCCATGTCATCAGCCTGTACCCGTTTTGCAAATTTTTAACAAAAATTTCCCTGTTCTAAACGACGATCAATAGACCATAACTCCTTCATCCAAACTCAGTTTTCAATGAAACGAGTTACGTTGGATTCCTTGCGATAGGCCGGTTGCTTTCGTTCTAGTTTCATTCAATTATGAGCACTTTAATTTTGAGATAAAATACTAAGCCTCCGATCATTCCTCCCGACTAGAAGCCTTTTGGCCCCCAAAATATCTCTGATTACTGATCATGTGGAGGAGGGTAATGTTCCCTCACACTTCCAGTCTCTATCCATTGAAATTTTCCTAGTTTCATCATTTGGAGATTTTCACAAAAAGTCAAAATTTTCCTTGATTCTTGTGACCTTCTCTTGCTGTCATTGGCGCCATCATGCAGCAATATTTCAGAATTTGTAGAACAACAATCTATTCTTGGAGAAACCATCTTGTTCCTACCTTGGTCAACAATCAAAGGAAACTTAAAAACTTTCTCACCTTGCACACTGCCGCCATGGTGATTTTTAGCTGATTTCGCTTTGTACTTGCATCAAATCTTGACCAAGCATCTTCGCCATTTCCATGTACCTTTTGGAAACCATAAACTAGCATTTGTGGAACCCATGCCTTCTTTGCTAAGCTGCTTTTTCGCTTTCTCTTTGACCTTTGCACTCTCTTGCACCGACATCTTGTTTCCAACTCTTCTCAACACTGATGTTGATTGTTGCAAATGTTTTTCATCTTGTTCACCTTTTTTCAAAGGCAACCTGTTAACATCCCGAAACAAATCATTATAAGAATAAGCATTTTTTGAAAATTTTGATTCAACACATCTCTTTGTTTGATCATCAACAATGTCAAGTTCTGACTTGCATTCTGAACTATCCTCTTCATTTCACTTGCATGTACAAGAGACAAACTTATCTTCTTATGCACTATAATTATGTACTCAATACCATCCTTAAATAAGTGATACTTGTTCTTATGGCGATGAAATACTGCTTTCCTATCATATAGATAAGGACTTCCCAATAAAATACCTGATATCTCAAGCGGCACCACATCAAGTTCAACTTCATCAAGAAAGCTTGAGTTGACAACGAATCTTAGTAAGCACTTCCTTGTAACCTGCAAGTTTCAATTCTTGCATATCCAACCCAAAGGATATGATCTTGGATTTCTAATAGTTTCAAGGCCTAGTTTCTTAACCAAATTTTTGGAAATCAAGTTAGCTTGTAACCCACTATAAAAAAGTGTATCAATCTTGGTATGCTTAGAGACAACTCTAATATGAAAATGTTCTATTCTTGTATCTTCATCATGAGTATCATTTGAACAATTTGAAGAACTAGTGCTTGCAACATGTTTACATTCCAAACCCATGGTTGTAATATTTGTGTCATCTCCTGAATCTGACCCTAATTCATGTTCAACTATAGCAACAATTTTTCCGTTCTCTTTGGATTTCAATCTATTTGGTTTCAATTCAGGATGAAGTTGCCAACAATGGTCTTCATGATGGACAATATTTGAACAATTTTTTCATATGAGTTTTTTCTTCTCTCTTTTTACAGAGCTATTTCTTTTTCCTCTTCCATAGAACTTTCCTTTTCCTTTTCCCTCACTTTCACCTTTCTCATCTATGTTTTGTTTCCTCCTTGCCTCTAAGTGTGTGGCTTGTACATAAACTTCATCTAAATTGCTTGGGTTAAACATAAGAATAGTATGTTTCAAATAGGAATGTAAACCCCCAATGTATTTCAAGAGTGTATCTTGGGAATTCAAATTTATTCCTATAACAACAAAGCTCTCTTTATAAAATCCTGGGTATATTCTTGAACTGTTTGACCCTTGAGCCACTTAAATTTTTCCAACTCATAAGAGCTTTTTACGTATGGGCTAATGTATAAAACTTCCTTTTAATGGAAGAAATAAACTCAACCCAAGAAATGGATATCTTAACATGGATTCACATTTCCTCTTGAGTCTTTTCTTCCCACCAGACTAGTGTTGCTCCTTCTAGGCTTAATGAAGCCAACTCGATATTTATGTTGTCTTCATAAAGGTTCTGAATTCTGTAATACACCTAAAATTGACATATCCAATTGTCAAGCCTCTCCAGATTTATCTTGCCATTGTACATGGGTAGTTCAAAATTTATGTCCAATTTGATTAATGGAGCTTTTCCTTTTGTGGCTTTTGAGTGAGTGTGAGTGGTTTTTGTGGTGGAAGTGGAAGATGATGTTGATGGAGATGATGAGGATGATGCAGATGGTGGATATGGAGGCATTTTTCCTCTGCTGCCCTTTGAACTCTTTTCTTCATCCTTCTTACCATCTGAAGTTCCTTCTCCATATGGAGGCTTAGAACCTTCTTCTGCCATCCCTGCAGTAAATACATCAAACATAACTTTAACCATCCTCTTTATGTCTTTGAAGTCTCTCTTGACATCTTCCTCTTCTGAATTTCCTTGAGTAACTCTTATGAATGCTTGTACCTCTTCAATCAACTCAGCTTCTTATACAAATTGCACCTCTTCAATCTCAACTTCTTGAGACAAAACTTGAGGTTCTTCAAGTGCAGCTATGAGTGGAATTTTGGGTGAGGATGGTGCTCTTTCATTTCTCCTTCTTCTGGTCCTAATCTCAAGACTTGTAACCAACAACTTCCCTTCACCTTTCTGCAACTTTAACCTTGTTAGCATCAAAAATTTACAATCATTAAACTTGCACAAATCTTTAAGAAACTATCAAGCAAATAACCTTAGCAACCTTTTGATCTGATACCAAATTGATCTAAATTTGCATGTTAGTTTTTTTGTGCTAATTTCATTTTCAGATATAAAAATTATTTACTGATCTTATGCTTGATGTAGAGGTTCCATTGTTGCTTATGTATGTTGAGATTCAACAAGATGACGAGCTTAGTGAAAAGAGTAGCCTTCACTAAGTGGGCCCACAGGATATTTTTGGCGCAAGTCTATTTTTAGACATGATGATCATATTTTAGAAGTTGCAAGATGCTATTTGTGGATGGTTGATCAAGTTGGAAAAATAGATGAAATTCTGTTTTTAGAATATTGGGCAAAGTCTATTTATAGATCGCTGATCTAAAAATAGATGCATGTCGATTATTATTAGCTCTTAATAATAATCAATCACTAAACAACAACTTATTCTCTTGGAGCACTTTGTTTCAGTGCACAGATGTGGCACATCAGTGGAATAAGGGAATTACGCAATTCCCAAGGGTTTACTAGAGCTAATGCATGGAGAACTCATTTATAACTCAAGTGGTAGAGTTATGACACAGTTGGAAGAAGTAGTTATGGAGTTGTATTCAGTTTAACTCAGTTAGACTTAGTTGAGCTAGTTGTATCTAGTCTAACTGATTGATACACTAGTGAGAGTGGAGTGAATTAATTAGTTAATTAATTCACAAACAATAACTCATTAATCAACTAAACAATACATAAGTTAGCTATAGTGTGTGGCAGTTTCAGTGGAGATCCAGTGGAGAGATAGGTGAAAGGGCAAGATAGACTATCTATTGTGACTATAGTGATGCATTGATTGCATCACACACACATTGGAGTTGCCAATGAGGATTGCGCAGTCAAGGCAAGGGTAATTTGAATTCATTCAGAGTTATTCTTTAGCAGGGATTGCGCAGTGGAGGCAGGCTAGCAGGAGGCAAAGATCAGTGCATGGATTTGCAAGATTGTTCCTGATTAGTGTATGACGATTGTACTATACTGAGAGCTTGATAAGCTTTGTATGAGGATTTTCATATGATTCCATGATACATAATATATAGTTGGTGTTTTCAGCTTTAGGCTTTCCCGGTTAAAAACAACTGTGTTATGTGCAATTATTTTTATTTATGCTTTACATGTGTGTGCAATTAATTTTCCGCAAAAGATTAACAAGTGGAATGATTCAGTATCTTTTATAAAGTTAAATAGTGTGAAATCAGGTGGATCTAGGACATATGCATGCTTAGTGCATATAATTTCTACATGGTATCGGAGCATTGTTGATTGAAGATTGCAATTGTAAAGTGAGTTTTTGTTGGTGGACAATTTGAATTTGCTACAGAAGATTCTTGGTGTAGAAGTTGAGTATACATTGAAATGGCCTTCAATGGGTTGCGATTGGAGTATGCCCTTGACGGGAGCTCAAATTACATGGCCTAGAAGGATAGGATGGAGGTAGTGCTGGAGGATAATGGACTGAAGGAGTTCATCTATAGCGATGTTCCTAAGCTGGGATCTAACGATGCTACATTACTTGACGCATGGAAAAATAAGAAAACAAAGACGAGAAGGATTCTGTTGGAAGGTGTGAAAGACCATATTGTGTCCAGCCTTCATGGGAAAGCCACTCCATTATTAATGTGGAAGGCTTTGATAGACTTATTCCAAAGCAGAAGTGACCAGAGGAAGTTGGCGCTTAAAGACAAGCTTAGAAAAATAAAAATGGAGAAAGGCGACAGTATTCCAAAATACCTCACGAACTTCGTCCACTGCAAGGATGAACTGGGAAGTGTGGGGGTTAATTTTGATGAAGAATACTTGGTGAGCTTGGCTCTCTTTGGGCTTCCAAAGATTTGGCATAGCTACGAAGACTCTGTCAATGGATGGGAGAAACTGCCAAGATGGGAGCATTTTTGGTTGGATCATGTGCAAGAGGAGATAGGGAGAGGTACCAGGGATGGATCTTCATCGAAGAATGAAGATGAAGAGAATTTCTCTTTGGCTGATAAAGCAAGGAAAGGGAAGGGGAAGAAACATCCTTCAAAATATGATGCCAAAGGCAAGAAGCAAGATTTGACCAAAGTGAAGTGTTTTCACTGTCATGACCATGGACATTTCACCACTAACTATCCACAGAAGAAGAAGAAAAAGAAGGTTGCTAGATCTGCAGCTGGAGAAGCCTTAGCCTCACAATTTGAACTTGATTTCTCCTTGATCGCATGCTTGGTTTCAAGCTGTATGGGATCGGTGTGGTACCTTGATAGTGGTGCGTCTTTCTGTATGACGAGAGACAAAGAGTTGTTTAGTGACTTGGAGGAGAAGGACCTCCAGATGCATATAGAGATGGGCGACGATGGTCAGTATAGTGCGAATGGCATTGGGACCATTAAATTTGAGAGGGAGTCTGGTAATCCATTCTTGTTGAAGAATGTTATGCACGTTCTAGGTCTGAAGAAGAAATTGGTCTCAGTCGCAATGCTGGAAGACAAGGGTTATGATGTTGTTTTCAGTGAGGGAAAAGCCTTCCTTCGACATAAAACAATGAGTCAAACCAAGAAGATAGGGTCTCAAATTAATAATCTCTACAAGTTGGAGGTAGATGGATTCGCTGCAATGGTGGGCAAAGCAGAAGAAGTGGTGAGCCGGGATGAGGACGGATTATGGCACAGGAGATTGGGCCACCTTCACCATGGCACTTTGAAGATTTTTCAACAAATTTCTACTGGAATTCCCAAGGGTAATCTTGCACAGTCAGATCAGTGCAAGGGATGTACTATGGGTAAGTTTGTGAAGACCACCTTTCATGAGAAAGAGAACTGTGCTTCGGTGATCCTGGAGAGAATTCACATAGACGTGTGTGGACCTTTCTCGGTTGCTTCAACAGAAAAACACAAGTATTATGTTATATTTGTTGATGAATATTCTCGTAGATGCTATATCTTCTTCATGCAGAAGAAGAGTGAAACATTCTCAAAGTTATGTGAGTTCAAGGCATTGGTGGAGAAGGAGTCGGGGAAGCAAGTGATAGCTCTACGGAGCGATAATGGTGGTGAATACATCTCGGGCGAATTCAAAGACTTCTGTATCAAAGAATGAATTTGAAGAGAAATCATAGCACCTCATAACCCACAACAGAATGGGGTCGCGGAGAGAAAGAATAGAACGATCATGGGTGCTGCACGAGTGATGCTGCATGACCAGGGCCTACCGATGCACTTGTGGGCGGAAGCATGCAACACTGTGGTTTATGTGAAAAACCGTTGTTCTCATAGAGTACTTGGCATGAGTACACCTGAAGAAGCTTTTACTGTTAAGAAGCCTGATATTTCTCATTTGAATATTTTTGGCTCACTTGTTTACATTCATGTGACAAAGGACGCCAGGAAGAAGCTGGAGCCAACTGCAGAAGTTGGGATATTTTTGGTGTACACAGAAACACCCCATAATTATCGTGTGTATTTTCCAGACAGTCAGATGATTGTTGTGCGACGGGATATAAAATTCAATGAGGTGAAAGCCATGAAGTTATCGCTTGAGAGGGAGCTACACTTGCATGCAGAAGAGGAACTTGTTGTTCCCAAAGATGAGCCTCTAGATGTGGATCAACCATAGGAGGAGAGTCATGGAGTGGAGGAGTCCACTCATGCAAAACCAAACATCAGAAAGGGCAGAAAGCGTACCACAGAAGCTGAGAGACTGAAGCTTGATGCGATACAGAATGTAGGAGTCCATACATCACAGTGCAGACAGAGACAACCACCTGAACTATTTACGGGATACATGGCTCTTATGAGCAAGTGTATCGTGACAGAGCCATCTTCTTTCAAAGAAGAAGGGAAGGAGCCCACATGGGTAGATGCCATGGTGGAAGAGTATGACTCCATTGTCAAAAACAGTGCTTGGGAGATTGTTCCAAGGCCAGTGGAAAAATTAGTTGTAGGATCAAGATGGATCTACAAGGTAAAGCAAGCTGCTGATGGGAGTGTCGAGAAGTATAAGGCAAGATTTTTTGCCCGGGGCTTCACACAGATCGAGGGGATTGACTATGAAGAAACCTTTGCACCTATCGCACGATATTCTTCCATACGGACCATCCTTGCTCTCTCAGCGTAGATGGGTTGGCATATTCATCAGATGGATGTGAATACTGCATTCCTTAATGGGATCATTGAGGAAGATGTGTACATTGAGCACCCTGAAGGATTTGAGATCTTCAACAGCGAGTCGCATGTGTGCAGGCTCAAAAGAGCGTTGTATGGGCTGAAACAAGCACCCCGTGCTTGCTACACTTGGATCGACAGCTATTTCACTGGACTTGGCTTCACCAAGAGTGAGGCAGATGCAAACCTGTACCAGATTGTGGTGGAGGGTAATATTTTCATCATTGTACTTTATGTTTATGATTTAATACTAACAGGCGATGAGTAGTTGATACACTCATGCAAGGCAGATCTTGCAAAGGAGTTTGAATGAAGGATTTGGGCCTCCTTCATTATTTCCTTGGATAGGAAATATGGTATGGGGAAGGTGAAATGTTTGTGTCTCAAGGAAAGTATGCCCGGGAGATACTGGAGAAGTTTCACATGCAAGGCTGCAAGCCTATCGACACTCCTCTTCCAGGAAATTGGAAGAACGAGGATGCTACATCGGCAGAGGTAGTGGATGCCACTGTTTATCGACAATTGGTGGGTTCGCTGATGTATTTGGTCAATACAAGAACAGACATATGCTATGCGGTGAACTAGCTTTCACAAGAGATGGTTAAGCCTACAAAGTTCTTTTGGAAGGCAGGAAAGCATGTCCTGAGATATCTCAAGGGCACATCTAAGTATGGTTTATGGTACAGATAGACGGATGAGGTGAAGTTGCATGGCTTCATGGATGCAGATTGGGCAGGAAGCCCAACAGATAGAAAGAGAACATCAGGAGGGATTTTCAGTATCGGATCTACAACAATTTCTTGGTATAATAGGAAACAAAGATCCGTGGCACTCAGTTCAACGGAAGCGGAATACATGGCAGCAAGTCAAGCTGCATGTGAGGCTATCTAGATGAGGAAGATTCTGGTTGGTTTTTTCTGTTCACATTTAGATCCTGTTAGAGTCAGCCTTTGCAGCCTTCCTCCAGTGATCAAACACGCTCTTTCAAAGTGATTTTAAAGTGTCAAGGTCAAATTTTGTCATTACAATGAGTCTTCAAGCAAAATTTGGTCACTATGCATTAGGTCTAGGGTTTGCTTTCACTTCTTCCAAAGTTGTCCAAATGTCAGTCCATGTCACCATTCAGCTGAGTGTATCATCATTCAGGGGGTTGCCATCATCATTTCAAGTTCCATTGAGTCATTTATACACTAGTCATAAAGCCTGCAAGGTGAGGAAGGTCCAGTACTTGAATTTCTATTTTTATTATCATCAGCATTTTAAAAAAAATCCTGCAAGGTGAGGAAGGTCCAGTACTTGAATTTCTATTTTTATTATCATCAGCATTTTTAAAAAAAAAAATACATTTCTAGTCCAAAACCCTGTTTTGGAACTAGAAATTTGTCATTATCATTTTTTAATAAATTGTAATTGTTCCGCCATGAAGACATTGTAAAAGCAGACCCCTGGTCTTTTCTCTAGCCAATATAGTCATATCCCTGCAAGAAGACAATAAAATCATTAGTATCGACCACAAAAAGCCAAAGGAAGTTTGTATTTGAAAAAGCCAAAGTGAAAAATTACAAAAACATTTGTAATATGGGTTTTGAATTAGATTTGAAATAAAATCTGATTGTGAAGATATTTGTGAGATGTATAAAGCCAAACAAGTTCATTTGAAACCGATTTCATTCCTCCCAAATCGTATTTGCGAAGTTGAAGGGCGATTTCAGACTTTTGAAGGGCGTAGACAGAGTTTTTGGGCTGCGCGACCCAACTTGAGGCAGAGCGACCCTCCTGGGCTGCGCGACCCACGCAGACTCAGTTCAGCACTGTGGGTTTGCAGGTGCGCGACCCACCTGGGCTGCGCGACCCAAACAGAGCCTGCGCGACCCAAACAGAGATAGAGTTTTGGAATTGAGTTTGAGCGCCCAGATTGGCTCGGAATCGACTCCAGTTGCCTTCAAAACAGGTTTTCATCAATCACTTGGGGTTTTCAAACATATTTCTGTCATCAAGGGTGATTTCTAATATGCAAATGAAGGATTTAAAGCCCCACTGTTATAAGATTATTGTTTTCAGGGTTTGAAACGAAAATGAATGGTGTAAAGAGTGTGTTTGATATTTTAAACAGTGATATGGCCAGCCTTCTATACAAAGTCAAAATCAATTTGTTATCATACCCATAATACCACTGCTACCATTGTTAGTGTTATGCCATGTTTAAACCTTTTGAGTCACATTCCTCATGTTTGTAATGAGTCACATTGCCCAATGTTAGCATATGCTCATGTCTTTGTTTCGAATGGCTCATTGAAACCTTTATGGTCATAACTTGTAGACAAACATATCACTGTTAATACCATGCTCTCCTTTGACTAGATGTGTTCAAACTTTTGAAGGTTGCCTGCTCCTATTTGGTCAAAATTTCATTTGCATTCAAAACAGAGATTGTGCCTTTTCCAGTCCATTTAAAGCTGAGATTTTATCCATAATTTGATTCCTTGATAGTGCTTTGACGGTGGGAATATTGGTTGAGTGGTAAACATACATCCTAATCTTGCTTTCACTGCATTCATATCAGTGTACACATTGCCCAAAAACTTGATCAGAGATATGTCAGAGACAGAGTCAGAATATGAGCCAGGATCAGGCAGTGATTCGGTGGCTGAAGGTAATGTGCCACGGGGTTCCCGCAGAGAAAATAGAAGTGGTGATCATCGCAGAGAGGAGCCTACTTCTTTGGCTCGGTTGCAGGCATGTCCATTAGCTATGGATTGTTTTCGGTTCTTGTCATGTTTCAGGTTTTGTGAGATGGTTGTACAAACCCGACCTCATCGTGAATTAGCACGTCTGTTTGTTCTTCATTTACGGGGTGATCGGGTAAACCTTGCTGGGGTTGATTTCATTGTATCACCTTTGACTATTGCTCAAGCCACTGGCATACCAAACATAGGCAAGGAATGGAGCAAGGGTAAGCAGTTAGAGAAATTTCACTATGAGCCATACATTAAAACTGGATATGTGGCTTACTTGAGCAGAGTTTTTCCATTCAGATTCTTGAGAGATGAGTATGCACCACTCATGAGGCTCATCATTCAGTATTTTAGTTGTGAGGGCAGGTATGCTCGTCTTTCCTCATATCATGTTCGTTTGCTGATGCACTTCACAAGGGTGCGTATGATGAATATTCCGTATTTCATACACCGCAACATAGAGAGGATGGTTACATTTGTGCAGAAGAAGACGAGCCCAGTGCAGCAGTACAGGAGTATATATCATTTCGCTTTGATCAAAATCTTGGTGTCACATCAGTTGGCAGAACAGGGCATCACTTGGGAGGATTTCATTTCTAGAGACTTTTTCAGAGTGCCACAGCAGCCTCCCGAGGCAGTTTATGATGCGGGAGAGCCCTCACACCAGCCGGACATGTTTGAGGTTGGGCATATCATTACTCCTTTGGTTCAGACATATCAGCGAGGCCACAGGGCCTTATTTGCAGCGACACGGCGGGTACTATCTCCACGTGAGGTGGAAGGGGTCCTGCCGACTTCATCGACACGGCGAGTACTATCTCCACGTGATGTGGAAAGGGTCTCGCTTTCTTCTCCGGTGCAGGTACAGGTACAAGACAGGGGCAAGAGGCCCATGCATGATGAGGGCCCATCAGGAGGCCGGGACACCGATATGACAGTCATTGATGTTGATACGGGCTCTCCTACCTCGAAGCTGAAGTGTCGGGAGCAAGGGCGGGTGATGGTGAAAGACCAGGTGAGAAGGCTCAGTGGGTGATTAACTATTTGGAGCGAGCGCAACAAACAGCTCGAGGATGAGCTCACATTTTATGAGGTCGCCAAATCGTGAGACGACGATGGAATCGAAAGAGGCCGTGACACTGTACAGTGACGAATGCTGTACTGTACGCGGAGTGAATATACATCTTGAGAAAGTGTTGGCGAGGCCAGCCGGGACAAGACATGCTTCGCCCGCGAAGGGCCATTGCGGGCTCAATGCATGTTTGCAAGCGAGGATGAAGATCATGAAGAGGAGGTTGCGCGAGAGCACTTCAACGGCGGAAAAGGCCTAGTCCACTTCGGATTTTGGCCGAGGCTTCATTGACTGGGTAAGACTCATGATGGAGGACCTCCGCTCCGAATTTGGGCAAATTCGGAGAAAATTTTGTCATTTCCAAATTTTTGGTCTTAAAAACAGGTTTTGTAGCTAGGTGGGTCGCGCGCTCATGCGCTCGCATTTTTTGGGGCACTTGCTGGAGGATATTTTTACATTTTTGGATTTTTCATGGTTAAATATGCATCCTCTGAAGTCAACTTAGCATTTCAACAAAATCTGGATGGTCAAACAGCTCAAAAACACCATAAAAAACACCTTGCTGCCACCTTTTGCACCAGCAGGAAGTACCTCTGGGAGAATGAGGTTTTGGAGGGTCAAATCAACTCCAAATTCAGAAATTCCACTTGGGTTGGAAAGTATACATCCAGGGATTTCCAACGAGCTATCATGAGCTCAATTTGGATGTCGGGAGCTACCTCAAAATCAGCCTGGAACATGAGCGACCCACGCAGTTCAGGAGCGACCCACCTAGAGATTTTTTGAGTTTTCAGCTGCCAGCTCAGTATTTCGCCTATTTTGGACCAGTTTTGCCTATGGATAGAATTCTTGGGTTTTTATGATGTAAATTCATGTTTGGCATGTAACTTTGGCTTGTTTTTATCTCTTCTAGAAGATTCACTCTCAAATGAGTAAAAAATCATGTAATGGATCAGTTTCCACTCTTTTAGAGGCAAGTTGTTAGTTGCCTAGATTGTAGTTCCATGATTAGAATTGGTTGAAACTGATCCCTGAAGAGGGAATTCGACCCCTAGAGGTGGGGAAAGGGGTTAGAGTGATCTATATATTGTAATTTCTGAGGCATTCTACAGGTTGGACTCTTGGGACACTTTTGATACTATTGTACATACTTTTCATATTTTGGCTAAGGAAAGATCAGGGGTTTTGCGGCACTTGTTGGGATCCTTGTGGTGTTCTATTCTTGATGATGTTTCTCCTTTGTTTACTGTAAGTTTCTCCTTGTTTAATGTTGCCATCCTTTCATTATGCTTCTGAACTAAATTGAATGAGTGAAATAAGGTTGAATCCATTGTTTACAGTGCTTAGCCTTTGAATTCAGTTAGTTCTATATGTTTTCAGTTGTTTGGAGAGGATCCAAGTTCTTCTTTGCCCTCTTCAGCTCCTCGTCAGTCTAATCTATCCATAAAATCCAATTCGAAGCATCAAGATCATCACCTACCTCGCCCCAGCTTGAACTCTGCAAAGGTCTGACCTTATCCCCGGACCCAAAACTTGTTTTCCCATTACTCCAGCGAAAACCCAAAAAAACCAAAAACCAAACATACCTATCTCTTTACTAGCCTAAAATCAGTTCTTATTCTAAGTCATCTCGCATCCTATTGCTTATTATCTCGAGATTGACGGAGAGAGCCCTCTCCTGTCCTCGTAGGGCTAGCTACGAGGCTGAGCGTGGTTTGATGTAGCCTTGAGTTTTACTTCATTTCAGCCTGAGGTAGATTTGAGCGCTAACATAGTGGCGACCATACTGGGGAGAAACTCAAAACGTTTGCTTGTTATAGATGGAGTCTGAAGTCACGCCAGGTAGCTTTCGAAACGCTGTTGCCATGCATCAGCGAAGTAGATAAACACTGCTTCAGTCGATCTCTAGTTTAACTTGTAAATTGCCCCAGTACATGTATCAAGTTTAGATCTGATGGTTGATGGTGAACAACGATCAGACATCGCAAGGCTGAAATCATTCACCTGGCGACTTCATTCACTGAACAAATTTAGAAATCGATGCTTCATGGCGACTTCACTGCAGGGAGATCAGTAGCTGTGAGATTTTCAAGATGGACCGAATTACGAGAAGATATGCTCCCATGAGCCGAGATCACATTCCAGGTTTTCCGAATAAGATGCCCAAGGTAGATTGGTCAAGGAATCTGCCTACGTTTAAATATGATGGTAAGAAGGATGCTGCTTTACATCTGATTAGATTTCACATGCATATTCGCAAGTTGAAGGTGGCTTTTCCTGAAGATTGTTTGATGAAGATATTCCTGGCCACTCTAGAAGGTGAAGCCAAATCTTCGTATGAAAATTTGCCGCTAGCTTGTATTTATTGTTTAAAGGATTTTCATGCCCTGTTCATTGAAAGATATCAAGTATCTTATCCATCATTAAATTTAGTTCATGACTGTTGCAAACATGCTTCTACTTTTATTGAAAGCCTTGAGAAATATTATGAAGATGATAATTTCATGGATGATGAGATCATGGAAGCATTGTATGAGAATCCATTTCAGCAACATGAAGAGAACCGAGAGGATACCCATCAAGATGCTCAGGAGACTTTGCAGCAGGTTGAAGATCATATGACTGAAAATGATGAAAGAGAAAGTGTAGTTTCAGATCTGCCCATAGAAGACAGCAGCATGCAAGTAAGTCCAGTGCAGATTGCAGATTGTGATAATGTCAGGACAACTACTTCAGATTCAGATTCAGATCATGATGACCAAGCATATCTTGTGTTGAAGCCCATTAAGGAGAACTTTGCTGTTGAAATCATCTGGGATGCAGAAGACACAGTAATGGATCCAAATGTTCTCAGTCATACTGTCAGCTCATCATTAGAACACAGCCTTCATGAAGAAGCAATCCAGTCAGTTCATGAAAACCAAAATGAGATCTTTGTGCAAGTAAGTGATAAATCTCCTTTCCATAACTCAGTAAGAAATGATAGTTTGAATGCCCTGTCATATGAAGATAATTACTGTTTAAGCAGAAGAAAACAAAAAGAATTGTCTCCTTTGTCTGAAGATGAGATAGATCTACTTTTGAAAGGTCTTGTTTCAGCCGAAGCTACAACAGATTTGCAGTACACAGAAAGTGTTGGTGAAACCTCTTCCTCTTTTGAAAAAGATGATTGTCTTGTAATCAGTTGTGTAGATCAGCAAACAGATAATTTTTTCCTTCACAAAGATGATAAGGCTGTCATGTTTGATAATCTTGAAGATTGTTCTCTGTTTAAAAATGACCTAGATCATGAAGTTGAGGAATATATGCCAGAATTGCTCATGGTCAAGGAACCTACAGCTAACACTCAGATGGCAGATTTGTGCATTTCTATCCCTCAGAAATCAATTTTCCTTTCAGATCAGAATGAAGTGGATACTAGTATTTTTGCAGCTGGATCTCCAGATAAGCCAGTGCTTCAGGATTTTCAAGATCCCTTCAGCATTCTTTTGCAAGCATTAGAAAGGATAAATGTTGCCTGGTTTATTTTCATGAGCTTTGGTTTCAGTGATTGTGTTGAGTTGCCTACAGGTTTAGCATTCTGCCTACTTGAAGAGAGTAAGAGCAGAAATTTGAGGTGTAGCCATTTGCTTGACTGGTTACATTGGAAAGCCAATTATACATGATTGTACATATTTCATTGGTATGCAGGTGGTTGTCATCATGATTCCAAATCTTGATGGACTGCTGCCTTTTTTCCAAAAGCTTGGTAAATTTTTGTTTTAATTCAGTCATGAGTCATTTGTGTTTGGTCTGTTGAGTCAGTTTTTTCAAGTTATTTCAGTTTTCCATCGAGTTGGTTTGAGTCAGGTTTCAGTTAAGTTTCAGTCAAGTTTTCATTCAATAAATGTGTCAAAGGTTTTGGGTTATCCGTTCAAATAATGATTCCATAGCCCAATGGATGGAGGCACTGTCTGCTCTCCCAAAGTTATGCGGTTCTTGGCACCTCCAAGGAGCTACCATCCCCATTGGAGCCAATGTTAGAGTCAGCCCTTGCTGCCCTCAGTCAGTGATCATTTCGTCTTTTGCATATTCATTATTAGGTGTCTCACTTGTTTCACTTCTTTGCATATCACTAGGATCATGCCATGAACTGATGAAGGGTTGTGTCATTTTGTGCTTCCTCATATTATACCTGCAGCGCTATTTTAAAAATGTTTCCTCAAAAAATTATTTATAGTTATTGTCATTATGTATGAGGTCATTAAAATGTCGATAAGTGTCCTAGGTCTTGGTGTCTAGGGTTTTTGAGTCATTTATACACTAGTCATAAATCCTGCAAGATGAGGAAAGTCCAGCACTTGTGATTTCTATTTTATTATCATCGGCATTTTCTTAAAAAAATACATTTCTAGTCCAAAACCCTGTTTTGGAACTAGAAATTTGTCATTATCATTTTGTAATAAATTGTAATTGTTCCGCCATGAAGACATTGTAAAAGCAGACCCCTGGTCTTTTCTCTAGCCAAGATAGTCATATCCCTGCAAGAAGACAGCAAAATCATTAGTATCGATCTCAGAAAAAGCCAAAGGAAGTTTGTATTTGAAAAAGCCAAAGTGAAAAATTACAAAAACATTTGTAATATGGGTTTTGAATTAGATTTGAAATGAAATCTGATTGTGAAGATATTTGTGAGATGTATAAAGCCAAACAAGTTCATTTGAACCGATTTCATTCCTCCCAAATCGGATTTTCAAAGTTGAAGGGCGATTTCAGACTTTTGAAGGCCGTAGACAGAGTTTTAGGGCTGCGCGACCCAACTTGAGGCAGAGCGACCCTCCTGGGCTGCGCGACCCACGCAGACTCAGCTCAGCACTGTGGGTTTGCAGGTGCGCGACCCACCTGGGCTGCGCGACCCAAACAGAGCCTGCGCGACCCAAACAGAGACAGAGTTTTGGAATTGAGTTTGAGCGCCCAGATTGGCTCGGAATCGACTCCAGTTGCCTTCAAAACAGGTTTTCATCAATCACTTGGGGTTTTCGAACATATTTGTGTCATCATGGGTGGTTTCTAATATGCAAATGAAGGATTTAAAGCCCCACTGTTATAAGATTATTGTTTTCAGGGTTGAAATAAAAATGAATGGTGTAAAGAGTGTGTTTGCTATCTTAAACAGTGATATGGCCAGCCTTCTATACAAAATCAAAATCAATTTGTTATCATACCCATAATACCACTGCTACCATTGTTAGTGTTATGCCATGTTTAAACCCTTTGAGTCATATTGCCCATGTTTGTTATGAGTCACGTTGCCCAATGTTAAATTATGCTCATGTCTTTGTTTTAAATGGCTCATTGAAACCTTTATGGTCATTACTCATAGACAGCCATATTACTATTAATGCCATGCTCTCCTTTGACTAGATGTGTTCAAACTTTTTAAAGTTGCCTGCTCCTATTTGGTCGAAATTTCATTTGCATTCAAAACAGAGAGGGTGCCTTTTTCAGTCCATTTAAAGCTGAGATTTTATCCATAATGTGATTCCTTGATAGTGCTTTGACGATGGGAATATTGGTTGAGTGGTAAACATACATCCTAATCTTGCTTTCACTGCATTCATATCAGTGTACACATTGCCCAAAAACTTGATCAGAGATATGTCAGAGACAGAGTCAGAATATGAGCCAGGATCAGGCAGTGATTCGGTGGCTGAAAGTAATATGCCACGGGGTTCCCGCAGAGAAAATAGGAGTGGTGATCATCGCAGAGAGGAGCCTACTTCTTTGGCTCGGTTGCAGGCATGTCCATTAGCTATGGATTGTTTTCGGTTCTTGTCATGTTTCAGGTTTTGTGAGATGGTTGTACAAACCCGACCTCATCATGAATTAGCACGTCTGTTTTTTCTTCATTTACAGGGTGATCGGGTAAACCTTGCTGGGGTTGATTTCATTGTATCACCTTTGACTATTTCTCAAGCCACTGGCATACCGAACATAGGCGAGGAATGGAGCAAGGGTAAGCAGTTAGAGAAATTTCACTATGAGCCATACATTAAAACTGGATATGTGGCTTACTTGAGCAGAGTTTTTCCAATCAGATTCTTGAGAGATGAGTATGCACCACTCATGAGGCTTATCATTCAGTATTTTAGTTGTGAGGGTAGGTATGCTCGACTTTTCTCATATCATGTTCGTTTGCTGATGCACTTCACAAGGGTGCGTATGATGAATATTCCTTATTTCATATACCGCAACATAGAGAAGATGGTTACCTTTGTGCAGAAGAAGACAAACCCAGTGCAGCAGTACAGGAGTATATATCATTACGCTTTGATTAAAATCTTGGTGTCACATCAGTTGGCAGAGCAGGGCATCACTTGGGAGGATTTCATTTCTAGAGACTTTTTCAGAGTGCCACAGCAGCCTCCCGAGGCAGTTTATGATGCAGGAGAGCCCTCACACCAGCCGGACATGCTTGAGGTTGAGCATATCATTACTCCTTTGGTTCAGACATATCAGCGAGGCCATAGGGCCTTATTTGCAGTGACACGGCGGGTACTATCTCCACGTGAGGTGGAAGGGGTCCTGCCGACTTCATCGACACGGCGAGTATTATCTCCACGTGATGTGGAAAGGGTCTCGCTTTCTTCTCCAGTGCAGGTACAGGTACAAGACATGGGGCAAGAGGCCCATGCATGATGAGGGCCCATCAGGAGGCCGGGACACCGATATGACAGTCATTGATGTTGATACGGGCTCTCCTAGCTCGAAGTTGAGGGAAGTCATCCAGGAGCAAAGGGCCGAGAATGACCAGCTGAAAGACCAATTGCAGAAGGCTCAGTGGGTGATTAACTATTTGGAGCAGCGCAACAGACAGCTCGAGGATGAGCTCACATTTTATGAGGTGCGCCAAATCCGTGAGGACAGGCAGTGGAATCGAAAGAGGCCCGGTGACATGACACCAGCTGACAGAGATACTGTACTCACGCGGGTGAATATACATCTTGAGAAGCTGTTGGCGAAGGCCAACCAAGACAAAGACATGCTTCGCCACATGAAAGGCCATTACTGGGCTCGCATGCATGTTTGCAAAGCGAGGATGAAGATCATGAAGAGGAGGTTGCGCAAGGCACTTCAACGGCGAAAAAGGCCTAATCCACTTCGGATTTTGGCCGAAGCTTCATTGACTGAGCAAGACACATGATGGAGGACCTCCGCTCCGAATTTGGGCAAATTCGGAGAAAATTTTGTCATTTCCAAATTTTTGGTCTTAAAAACAGGTTTTGTAGCTAGGTGGGTCGCGCGCTCATGCGCTCGCATTTTTTTGGGGCACTTGTTGGAGGAGATTTTTACATTTTTGGATTTTTCATGGTTAAATATGCATCCTCTGAAGTCAACTTATCATTTCAACAAAATCTGGATGGGAAAACAGCTCAAAAACACCATAAAAAACACCTTGCTGCCACCTTTTGCACCAGCAGGAAGTACCTCTGGGAGAATGAGGTTTTGAAGGGTCAAATCAACTCCAAATTCATAAATTCCACTTGGGTTGGAAATTAGACATCCAGGGCTTTCCAACGAGCTATCATGAGCTCAATTTGGATGTCGGGAGCTACCTCAAAATCAGCCTGCAACATGAGCGACCCACGCAGTTCAGGAGCGACCCACCTAGAGATTTTTTTGAGTTTTCAGCTGCCAGCTCAGTATTTCGCCTATTTTTGGACCAGTTTTGCCTATGGATAGAATTCTTGGGTTTTTATGATGTAAATTCATGTTTGATATGTAACTTTGGCTTGTTTTTATCTCTTCTAGAAGATTCACTCTCAAATGAGTAAAAAATCATGTAATGGATCAGTTTCCACTCTTTTAGAGGCAAGTTGTGAGCTGCCTAGATTGTAGTTCCATGATTAGAATTGGTTGAAACTGATCCCTGAAGAGGGAATTCGACCCCTAGAGGTGGGGAAAGGGGTTAGAGTGATCTATATATTGTAATTTCTGAGGCATTCTACAGGTTGGACTCTTGGGATACTTTTGATACTAATGTACATACTTTTCATATTTTAGCTAAGGAAAGATCAGGGGTTTTGCGGCACTTGTTGGGATCCTTGTGGTGTTCTGTTCTTGATGATGTTTCTCCTTTGTTTACTGTAAGTTTCTCCTTGTTTAATGTTGCCATCCTTTCATTATGCTTCTGAACTAAATTGAATGAGTGAAATAAGGTTGAATCCATTGTTTACAGTGCTTAGCCTTTGAATTCGGTTAGGGTATGCTTTTGATGACTATTTCAGTGGCTTTTTAATAGAATTTGTGAACCTTTTTGTATCATGAATTTGGAAAGTAATAAGGAACCATAACAAAACATGTGAGAATTGATATGCAAGACTTAGCCACTGATAATGGTTATTTTCTGTACAGGAAAAGGAGAAAACGAGGAATTTCCGTTCCAAAGGAAAGGACAAAGTCGAGATAACTGCTGTCCCTCTGAACGAGAACCGAATGCAAACAAGGCTAAATAGATTACAGCAAATCGGCTCGGAAAAGAAGGAGAAGACACCAGCTCGGCGCCAAAGAAAGGAAAGGATGAAGAATTAACAGTTTGGCGAATCCCTCAGGATCTTCGATCCTGAGGGATCGCTGCTTTATTTATCATGTTACTTGGACATCTCCGCCATCACCTTTATATAAAGGGACAACACTGTTAGCTTGATAGATAGGATACGCTTTTATGTAATTTTCTGTAAAACATCAACTTTGATTATTGAGTCTCGTTGAGAACTGGTTCAATGTATTTTTGACCGATGCATTAATAAAAGCTTGGTGATTATTTCATCTCTGCGTCTGGATTAACTTAAAGCGGTGTATCCTTGGAGGCTAAGGGCCCGGCCCCGAAGGACACTTGCTTCTGTACCATTACGACTTGACTTTTGTGTGGTTTGTTTATCATTGTTATTTGGTAATTTGATATGCTTTATAAGTTCATATTACATGCTTTGTTAAAGATTGAATCATTGAGGTTTTTTACAGATAGAATCGTGTGTTGACTCCGCATCAAGTTATTAATCCTTTCAAGAGTTAATTGCATGTTCTTACTGTTTTGTTACAGAGCTGTTATACTAAACGTTCGTGTTGTGCGCGTTTCTGATTTATCAGTACTGTTCCATAATTCATTAATAGTTATTGCTGTTCCATTAGTGTGATTTGTGTGAATTGCTTTTAGAGTGAAAGAATGTTATTTGATTGCAAAGAATGCATTTGAGTTAATAGATTAAGTTTGGTTACAACCTGCGGGACTTAGTTATTCAATTGCTGTTCCATTTTAGACTTGCTGTTCTATTTCAGAATTGTTGTTCAATCCTTTATTTGCTTTGCTATTCCAT